>CAKAOJ020000447.1:345000-397500 GCA_916701645.2 Sebastolobus alascanus | reverse complement strand
GTCTTCTTCTTCTCCTGAAAGAATAAAACAAACATCTTGATTTTTATCTTTCAACTCTTCATCATGTCTTCCCGTCTTAACTGGACGACAGACTGCTTCTGTTACATGAAGAGTGTTAAACACCTTTTTGTCCATCTGGGCTTCCTCACTCTGCTCCTGCTGATCTTCCTCTTCTTCTTCATCCTCATCCTCCTCTTCCTCCTCTGAGGATGAAGACTGGTCATCCTCCAGGAGAGCAGGAACCTGAGAAGATGCCACACAGTCAGAGTAAACCTGTTCACCTGGAACCAGTCAGCCTGTAGTCGGGTGTCCACTCATTTCTCTCGTCAATTTGAAGCAAACTTTTGAAAATTGCTGCTAGCGGCCACGTGTTGCTGCTAGCGGCCAACACTGGCCATGTGTTGCCGCTAGGGGCCATGTGTTGCTGCTAGGGGCCATGTGTTGCCGCTAGGGGCCATGTGTTGCCGCTAGAGGCCATGTGTTGCTGCTAGGGGCCATGTGTTGCTGCTAGGGGCCATGTGATGCTGCTAGGGGCCATGTGTTGCCGCTAGGGGCCATGTGTTGCTGCTAGGGGCCATGTGATGCTGCTAGGGGCCATGTGTTATTGCTAGAGGCCATGTGTTGCCGCTAGGGGCCATGTGTTGCCGCTAGGGGCCATGTGTTGCCGCTAGGGGCCATGTGTTGCCGCTAGGGGCCATGTGTTGCCGCTAGGGGCCATGTGTTGCCGCTAGGGGCCATGTGTTGCCGCTAGGGGCCATGTGTTGCCGCTAGGGGCCATGTGTTGCCGCTAGCGGCCATGTGTTGCTGCTAGCGGCCATGTGTTGCTGCTAGGGGCCATGTGTTGCTGCTAGGGGCCATGTGATGCTGCTAGGGGCCATGTGTTGCTGCTAGCGGCCATGTGTTGCTGCTAGCGGCCATGAGTTGCTGCTAGAGGCCATGTGATGCTGCTAGCGGCCATGTGATGCTGCTAGCGGCCATGTGTTGCTGCTAGGGGCCATGCGTTGCTGCTAGGGGCCATGTGTTGCTGCTAGCGGCCATGTGATGCTGCTAGCGGCCATGTGTTGCTGCTAGGGGCCATGTGTTGCTGCTAGGGGCCATGTGTTGCTGCTAGGGGCCATGTGTTGCTGCTAGGGGCCATGTGTTGCTGCTAGGGGCCATGTGTTGCTGCTAGCGGCCATGTGATGCTGCTAGCGGCCATGTGTTGCTGCTAGCGGCCATGTGTTGCTGCTAGCGGCCATGTGATGCTGCTAGCGGCCATGTGTTGCTGCTAGCGGCCATGTGTTGCTGCTAGCGGCCATGTGTTGCCGTGTAATGGAGTATCCAGGAGGCATCAGAGTGTGAGGTGGTTTTACCGTTTGAACTCCAGACAGATCCTTTTTCATTCCGGTCAGCGTCTGATACAGAACCTGAACAACACAAACAACAACACTGACAGGTGATAACCCAGGTAACACAGGTAACACAGGTAACCCAGGTAACCATGGTAACAGGGAGGTCAGTTCCTCTCTGTCCCAGCTGAATGAAATGTGGTGAAATCTGACTGATTCAAAGAATCTAGACTAGTCTAGTGGTTTCTACTGTCTCTTCCGGTCTCTACTGCTTCTACCGTCAACTCGTCTCCACTGGTCTCTAATGGTCTCTACTGGTCTCCACTCGTCTCTACTGGTCTCTACTGGTCTCTACTGGTCTCTACTCGTCTCTACTGGTCTCTACTGGTCTCCACTCGTCTCTACTGGTCTCTACTGGTCTCTACTGGTCTCCACTCGTCTCTACTGGTCTCTACTGGTCTCTACTGGTCTCCACTCGTCTCTAATGGTCTCTACTGGTCTCTACTGGTCTCTACTGGTCTCTACTGGTCTCCACTCGTCTCTATGTGTTTGTGTTTCTTACGTTGTCGTTGTGTCCGCAGATGGCCGACTCGTCCTCCTTGGTCCTCATGAGGTCGACGTCTCGCTCGTAGTGACTCACCTCCGTCAGCGTGCGAGGGATGTAGGCCTTCTTAAACACCTGAGGGGGGGGGAGGGGGAGGAGGGGGGGAGGGGGGGGAGGGGGAGGAGGGGGAGGTCAGAGGTCAGAGAGGAGGTCAGACGGGAGGTCAGACAGGAGGTCAGAGAGGAGGTCAGACAGGAGGTCAGACGGGAGGTCAGACAGGAGGTCAGACAGGAGGTCAGAGGTCGTCACTGTAACCAGCTCAACAGGTTGATGTTAGTCTTCTCTCACCTCCTCGTCCACTCCGTCCTGATCTGATCGCTGCTCCGACGTCCGTTCAGCTGCTATCAGCATCGCCTGGAGAACCAACACAATTACACACACATTAATTAGGTTTTATAAATTAAGTTTTATAAATAAAGTTTTATAAATAACGTTTTAATAAGTAACGTTTTATAAATAAAGTTTTAATAAGTAACATTTTATAAATAAAGTTTTCAAAATAACGTTTTATAAATAAAGTTTTAATAGGTAAAGTTTTAAAGTTTTATAAATAAAGTTTTTGTAAATAAAATTTTATAAATAAAGTTTTATAAATAAAGTTTTTATAAATAACGTTTTATAAATAACATTTTATAAATAACCTTTTATAAATAGTTTTATAAATAAAGTTTTATAAATAACGTTTTATAAATAAAGTTTTAATAAGTAAAGTTTTAAAGTTTTATAAATACAGTTTTATAAATAAAGTTTTTATAAATAACGCTTTATAAATAACCTTTTATAAATAAAGTTTTAAAAATAAAGTTTTTATAAATAACGTTTTATAAATAAAGTTTTATAAATACAGTTTTATAAATAGTTTTATAAATAAAGTTTTTATAAATAACGTTTTATAAATAAAGTTTTATAAATAACATTTTATAAATAACCTTTTATAAATAAAGTTTTTATAAATAACCTTTTATAAATAAAGTTTTATAAATAAAGTTTTTATAAATAAAGTTTTATAAATAAAGTTTTATAAATAACATTTTATAAATAACGTTTTATAAATAACCTTTTATAAATAAAGTTTTATAAATAAAGTTTTTATAAATAAAGTTTTATAAATAAAGTTTTATAAATAACATTTTATAAATAACGTTTTATAAATAACCTTTTATAAATAAAGTTTTATAAATAAAGTTTTATAAATAAAGTTTTATAAATAAAGTTTTTATAAATAAAGTTTTATAAATAACGTTTTATAAATAAAGTTTTAATAAGTAAAGTTTTAAAGTTTTATAAATAAAGTTTTATAAATAAAGTTTTCTATTGGTTCCAGGAGGGGCCGGACCTTCGCCAGGTACTGGTCCATGTTGTGGCAGGTGATCGACGGGTCGGTGATGAAGTCAAACAGCTCTCTGACCGTCATCACCGCCACGCCGCGCTTCACAAAGAACTCTGGGAAAAAAACACACAAACTTATGAGCTGCAGACGGATCAGAGCAGATCAACCAATCAGAAGAGAGGATTTAACATTCAGAGATTAATCTGCGCCGCTCACCGTTGACGTTGCTGCAGTCCTTCCTGAGGAACTCCAGAGCGTGAGGATGATCGTGTTCCACCGACTGGGACACGTCGATGATGTACGCGTCTCCGTCGTGATACCTACAGACAGAGAAGTGAGTTTCAGAGGAGATTTATTTTGAAAGGGTGTTGTGTAGTGGGCATATCCTGTTGGTGGGCGTGGCCTCTTACAGCATGTTGAACTCGCTGAGGTCGGCGTGGACGAGTCGAGCCTCCTGGAACATCTTCCTCATGTTCTGCAGAACCTGCAGGTACAGCTCACGAGCCTTCGACTCCGACAACGCCGCGTTCTTCAACAGAGGAGCCGGCCTGAACGATCAATACACAACAGAGTCATCAATACAGGAGAGATCAATACACAACAGAGTCATCAATACAGGAGTGATCAATACACAACAGGGTCATCAATACAGGAGTGATCAATACACAACAGGGTCATCAATTCAGGAGTGATCAATACACAACAGAGTCATCAATACAGGAGTAATCAATACACAACAGGGTCATCAATACAGGAGTGATCAATACACAACAGGGTCATCAATACAGGAGTGATCAATACACAACAGGGTCATCAATACAGGAGTGATCAATACACAACAGGGTCATCAATACAGGAGTGATCAATACACAACAGGGTCATCAATACAGGAGTGATCAATACACAACATCTGATCAATCGCCCTGATTGGTTCTTACATGTTGTCTTTTCCGATGAAGCTCATCAGCAGAACGTGACTTCTGAGCAGGAGAGGTTCTGGACTCGGGATTCCTGCTGTCTGCAGCCTGAAACACACACACTGTAAGGTTCTACTGGGTTCTACCGGTCAGTCAGGTCAGGTTCTACTGGGTTCTACCGGTCAGTCAGGTCAGGTTCTACTGGGTTTTACCGGTCAGTCAGGTCAGGTTCTACTGGGCTCTACCGGTCAGTCAGGTCAGGTTCTACTGGGCTCTACCGGTCAGTCAGGTCAGGTTCTACTGGGTTCTACCGGTCAGTCAGGTCAGGTTCTACTGGGTTCTACCAGTCAGTCAGGTCAGGTTCTACTGGGTTCTGCCTGTCAGTCAGATAAGGTTCTACTGGGTTCTACCGGTCAGTCAGGTCAGGTTCTACTGGGTCCTATTGGTCAGTCAGATCAGGTTCTACTGGGTTCTACCGGTCAGTCAGATCAGGTTCTACTGGGTTCTACCGGTCAGTCAGGTCAGGTTCTACTGGGTTCTACCGGTCAGTCAGGTCAGGTTCTACTGGGTTCTACCTGAAAGTCAGATCAGGTTCTATTGGGTTCTACTGGTCAGTCAGGTCAGGTTCTACTGGGTTCTACCTGAAAGTCAGATCAGGTTCTATTGGGTTCTACCAGTCAGTCAGGTCAGGTTCTACTGTGTTCTACCGGTCAGTCAGGTCAGGTTCTACTGGATTCTACCTGTCATTCAGATCATATTCTACTGGGTTCTACCTGCCGGTCAGATCAGGGTCTATTGGGTTCTCCCTGTCAGTCACATCATATTCTACTGGGTTCTACCTGTCGGTCAGATCAGGGTCTATTGGGTTCTGCCTGTCAGTCACATCAGATTCTACTGGGTTCTGCCTGTCAGTCACATCAGGTTCTACTGGGTTCTGCCTGTCAGTCACATCAGGTTCTACTGAGTTCTATGTATCAGTATAAATGTTCTGACCTGATGAGGTTCCTCATCTCCTTCTCCGCCCAGGTTCTCACCATCTTCCTAGGGTTTCCTTTACAGTAACCATGACGGAACCTGCAGAACAGAAGAACGCTGTTACTGAATGTGTTTGTACCCCATGATGACTGAGAACAGCTGATTATTGATTACTGATTATTGATTATGATCATGACTGATGATAAGTGGGAGTAACTGACTTTTTCAGCTTTATTGACAACAACAGGAAGTTGATAGCTGCACTGAGGGGGCGGGGCCTGTGAGATCTCCTGCTCTGATTGGTGTTTGGACTCAACAACAGCCGACTGTCATGTCAGCTAACGTTAGCTTCAGTCAACTAACTCTTCTTCTGTGGTGCGTACTAACCTGAACTCTCCTTCTGTGGTGCGTACTGACCTGAACTCTTCTTCTGTGGTGCGTACTGACCTGAACTCTTCTTCTGTGGTGCGTACTGACCTGAACTCTTCTTCTGTGGTGCGAACTGACCTGAACTCTTCTTCTGTGGTGCGAACTGACCTGAACTCTTCTTCTGTGGTGCGAACTGACCTGAACTCTTCTTCTGTGGTGCGAACTGACCTGAACTCTTCTTCTGTGGTGCGAACTGACCTGAACTCTTCTTCTGTGGTGCGTACTGACCTGAACTCTTCTTCTGTGGTGCGTACTGACCTGAACTCCCCGCTGACGTACTTGTCCCGGTCTCTGAACAGCAGGATGGAGGTCTTGTAGATCTTGATGGCTCTGTCGTCTCCGGTGGAGCTGCTGGCGTGATAAACGTTAGCCTGAAACACAGAGAGCTCGTCTCACTGCTGTCACTGCTCCAGTACTGACAATCAGTTATTGATCTGTATAAGTCAGTGAATTGATCGGTGTAAGTCAGTGTATTGGTCGGTGTAAGTCAGTGTATTGGTCTGTATAATTCAGTGTATTGGTCTGTATAAGTCAGTGTATTGGTCTGTATAAGTCAGTGTATTGGTCGGTATAATTCAGTGTATTGGTCAGTATAAGTCAGTGTATTGGTCTGTATAAGTCAGTGTATTGGTCGGTATAATTCAGTGTATTGGTCAGTATAAGTCAGTGTATTGGTCGGTATAATTCAGTGTATTGGTCGGTATAAGTCAGTGTATTGGTCGGTATAATTCAGTGTATTGGTCGGTATAATTCAGTGTATTGGTCGGTATAATTCAGTGTATTGGTCGGTATAATTCAGTGTATTGGTCGGTATAAGTCAGTGTATTGGTCAGTATAAGTCAGTGTATTGGTCGGTATAATTCAGTGTATTGGTCGGTATAATTCAGTGTATTGGTCGGTATAATTCAGTGTATTGGTCGGTATAAGTCAGTGTGTTGGTCGGTATAAGTCAGTGTATTGATCGGTATAATTCAGTGTATTGGTCAGTATAAGTCAGTGTGTTGGTCGGTATAAGTCAGTGTATTGATCGGTATAAGTCAGTGTGTTGGTCGGTATAAGTCAGTGTATTGATCGGTATAATTCAGTGTATTGGTCAGTATAAGTCAGTGTGTTGGTCGGTATAAGTCAGTGTATTGATCGGTATAAGTCAGTGTGTTGATCGGTATAAGTCAGTGTATTGATTGTATAAGTCAGTGTATGGTCGTATAAGTCAGTGTATGATCGGTATAAGTCAGTGTGTTGGTCGGTATAAGTCAGTGTATTGGACGGTATAAGTCAGTGTATTGGACGGTATAAGTCAGTGTATTGGTCGGTATAAGTCAGTGTATTGATCTGTATAAGTCAGTGAATTGGACGGTATAAGTCAGTGTATTGATGAGTTGAAGTCAGTGTATTGATCGGTATAAGTCAGTGTATTGGTCTGTATAAGTCAGTGTATTGGTCTGTATAAGTCAGTGTATTGGTCGGTATAAGTCAGTGTATTGATCGGTATAAGTCAGTGTGTTGGTCGGTATAAGTCAGTGTATTGGTCGGTATAAGTCAGTGTATTGGTCGGTATAAGTCAGTGTATTGGTCGGTATAAGTCAGTGTATTGGTCAGTATAAGTCAGTGTATTGGACGGTATAAGTCAGTGTATTGGTCTGTATAAGTCAGTGTATTGGTCGGTATAAGTCAGTGTATTGATCGGTATAAGTCAGTGTGTTGGTCGGTATAAGTCAGTGTATTGGTCGGTATAAGTCAGTGTATTGGTCGGTATAAGTCAGTGTATTGATTGGTATAAGTCAGTGTATTGGTCGGTATAAGTCAGTGTATTGATTGGTATAAGTCAGTGTATTGGTCGGTATAAGTCAGTGTATTGGTCGGTATAAGTCAGTGTATTGATTGGTATAAGTCAGTGTATTGATTGGTATAAGTCAGTGTGTTGATCGGTATAAGTCAGTGTATTGGTCGGTATAAGTCAGTGTATTGGTCGGTATAAGTCAGTGTATTGATTGGTATAAGTCAGTGTATTGATTGGTATAAGTCAGTGTATTGGTCGGTATAAGTCAGTGTATTGATTGGTATAAGTCAGTGTATTGGTCGGTATAAGTCAGTGTATTGGTCGGTATAAGTCAGTGTATTGATTGGTATAAGTCAGTGTATTGATTGGTATAAGTCAGTGTATTGGTCGGTATAAGTCAGTGTATTGATCGGTATAAGTCAGTGTATTGATCGGTATAAGTCATTGTATTGATGAGTGATTTCTTACCTCCTTCCCTGTACTGATGCAGCCATTGATTTCACAGATGACTCCTCGACTCAACATCTTAAAGAGAATCATTCGAGTTCGAGGATCTAAAACCTGCAGAAGAAGAAGAACAATCAGCTGATTTCAATAACAAATGTTTGAGATCTGCAGGTTTTGGATCCTTCAGCAGGAGCACAGATGAACAGATTCATGAAATGTGTTTGATGTTTTTAAAGTTATTACGTTATGAGGAAATATAGTCCAGACTTTTGAAATCAATCTGCCTTAAACTTAAACATTCACTTTGTCCAAAACAGGTTACAACACACTGAACAGACACTGTTCAGTGTGTTGCTCTAAGACATACTATAGTATACTGTACAGTATACTATAGTATACTATACTATACTATAGTATACTGAAGTATAGTATACTGTAGTACAGTGTAAAGTACAAATGATCCATCAATTCATTGATCAGCTGATCAACAGAAGTTGTGATGGAGAATATCCCAGTCTCACTTTGATTCATCAAGTAATCAATTAACTAGCTGAGAGACAGTTGATTGATATGATCAGTAATCAGTTTTCACCCTGCCCTTCACTTCCTGCCAGGTCTTTTCTAAATAAAAGCATTTAGCTCACCTGTTCGACTGTGGCTCGATCCTTTTTGTCCTTCACTCTGTACCTGCAGAGAGCAGCCAATCAGATCATTAGTCACACCTGTCACCTGACTGTGATGTCACACCTGTCACCTGACTGTGATGTCACACCTGTCACCTGACTGTGATGTCACACCTGTCACCTGACTGTGATGTCACACCCGTCACCTGACTGTGATGTCACACCTGTCACCTGACTGTGATGTCACACCTGTCACCTGACTGTGATGTCACACCTGTCAGCTGACTGTGATGTCACACCCGTCACCTGACTGTGATGTCACACCTGTCACCTGACCTGTGATGTCACACCCGTCACCTGACCTGTGATGTCACACCCGTCACCTGACTGTGATGTCACACCCGTCACCTGACTGTGATGTCACACCCGTCACCTGACTGTGATGTCACACCCGTCACCTGACTGTGATGTCACACCCGTCACCTGACCTGTGATGTCACACCCGTCACCTGACTGTGATGTCACACCTGTCACCTGACTGTGATGTCACACCTGTCACCTGACTGTGATGTCACACCTGTCACCTGACTGTGATGTCACACCCGTCACCTGACTGTGATGTCACACCTGTCACCTGACTGTGATGTCACACCCGTCACCTGACCTGTGATGTCACACCCGTCACCTGACTGTGATGTCACACCCGTCACCTGACCTGTGATGTCACACCCGTCACCTGACCTGTGATGTCACACCTGTCACCTGACCTGTGATGTCACACCTGTCACCTGACTGTGATGTCACACCTGTCACCTGACCTGTGATGTCACACCCGTCACCTGACCTGTGATGTCACACCTGTCACCTGACTGTGATGTCACACCTGTCACCTGACCTGTGATGTCACACCTGTCACCTGACCTGTGATGTCACACCCGTCACCTGACTGTGATGTCACACCTGTCACCTGACTGTGATGTCACACCTGTCACCTGACCTGTGATGTCACACCTGTCACCTGACCTGTGATGTCACACAACACTGAGGAGAGTTTAGACCTACGTGTCAGATTCTTTCTGTTTCTGCATCGTCGTCACTTTATTGATCACAGAGTCGGCGAAATTCAGTTTATCTGAAACACAAACAAACAAACTGATCAGGAACAGTCAATTGATTATTGACTGTCACTCAGTTATTGACAGAATGTTATATTGATTAGTGATGATGATTGGTGATTGATTACAGTGTGTGTGTGTGTGTGCGTGTGTGTGCGTGTGTGTGTGTGTGTGTGTGTGTGTGTGTGTGTGTGTGTGTGTGTGTGTGTGTGTGTTGTTACCCAGGTTGATCTTGTGTTCATATTTCCTCAGAGCTTTATCAGACGACGGCAGCGTCTTATTGGACGGATTCTGTCTGTTGGACTGACCAATAGAAACACAGAGATCCAAAGTCAGCTGACTGAATGAGTCAGAATCATGAATACTGAACATGAATAATCAAAGAGAGTCATTCATAATCAGCCAGAGTCATTAATAATCAACGAGAGTCATTAATAATCAATGAAGTTGATCAGAGTTCGTCTGACCTGACAGCTCAGAGTCGTCCTGTTGTATCTTTTGGTTAGATCTCCTCCTGCTGAACGCCACGCCCACTCCTCCTCTTCATCATCATCATCATCATCATCATCATAATCCTCATCATCTTCCTCCTCCTCCTGTCGCTCTGAAGTAGTGACATCACTGATCTGACTCTTTGCAGCCGACAGCTCTGATTGGTTGCTGCAGAGAGAAAAAACAACAACAGCTGTTTAGACTTTTACTAACAAGTGTCCAACAGAGACGACTAAACGTCTTCACGCCGACTTGGAGAACAGGAGGAGGAGAACAGGAGGAGGAGAACAGGAGGAGAACAGGAGGAGGAGAACAGGAGGAGGACAGGAGGAGGAGAACAGGAGGAGGAGAACAGGAGGAGAACAGGAGGAGAACAGGAGGAGAACAGGAGGAGGAGAACAGGAGGAGAACAGGAGGAGGACAGGAGAAAAGGAGGAGAACAGGAGGAGGACAGGAGGAGGAGAACAGGAGGAGGAGAACAGGAGGAGAACAGGAGGAGAACAGGAGGAGAACAGGAGGAGGAGAACAGGAGGAGGAGAACAGGAGGAGGAGAACAGGAGGAGAACAGGAGGAGAACAGGAGGAGAACAGGAGGAGGAGAACAGGAGGAGAACAGGAGGAGGACAGGAGAAAAGGAGGAGAACAGGAGGAGGACAAAGGGGGAACAGGAGGAGGAGAACAGGAGGAGAACAGGAGGAGAACAGGAGGAGAACAGGAGGAGAACAGGAGGAGGAGAACAAGGAGGAGAACAGGAGGAGGAGAACAGGAGGAGGAGAACAGGAGGAGGAGAACAGGAGGAGGAGAACAGGAGGAGAAATGTTTTGATGAAAGTTATTACGTCCAGACTTTTGAAATCAATCTGCCTTAAACTTAAACATTCACTTTGTCCAAAACAGGTTACAATATTCTGAATATTCAGATCAGCTGATCAACAGAAGTTGTGATGGAGAATATCCCAGTCTCACTTTGATTCATCAAGTAATCAATTAACTAGCTGAGAGACAGTTGATTGATATGATCAGTAATCAGTTTTCACCCTGCCCTTCACTTCCTGCCAGGTCTTTTCTAAATAAAAGCCTTTAGCTCACCTGTTCGACTGTGGCTCGATCCTTTTTGTCCTTCACTCTGTACCTGCAGAGAGCAACCAATCAGATCATTAGTCACACCTGTCACCTGACTGTGATGTCACACCTGTCACCTGACTGTGATGTCACACCCGTCACCTGACTGTGATGTCACACCTGTCACCTGACTGTGATGTCACACCTGTCACCTGACTGTGATGTCACACCCGTCACCTGACTGTGATGTCACACCTGTCACCTGACTGTGATGTCACACCCGTCACCTGACCTGTGATGTCACACCTGTCACCTGACCTGTGATGTCACACCTGTCACCTGACTGTGATGTCACACCTGTCACCTGACTGTGATGTCACACCCGTCACCTGACCTGTGATGTCACACCTGTCACCTGACCTGTGATGTCACACCTGTCACCTGACCTGGGATGTCACACCTGTCACCTGACCTGTGATGTCACACCTGTCACCTGACCTGTGATGTCACACCTGTCACCTGACTGTGATGTCACACCTGTCACCTGACTGTGATGTCACACCTGTCACCTGACCTGTGATGTCACACCTGTCACCTGACTGTGATGTCACACCTGTCACCTGACCTGTGATGTCACACCTGTCACCTGACCTGTGATGTCACACCTGTCACCTGACCTGTGATGTCACACCTGTCACCTGACTGTGATGTCACACCTGTCACCTGACTGTGATGTCACACCTGTCACCTGACTGTGATGTCACACCTGTCACCTGACCTGTGATGTCACACCTGTCACCTGACCTGTGATGTCACACCCATCACCTGACCTGTGATGTCACACCTGTCACCTGACCTGTGATGTCACACAACACTGAGGAGAGTTTAGACCTACGTGTCAGATTCTTTCTGTTTCTGCATCGTCGTCACTTTATTGATCACAGAGTCGGCGAAATTCAGTTTATCTGAAACACAAACAAACAAACTGATCAGGAACAGTCAATTGATTATTGACTGTCACTCAGTTATTGACAGAATGTTATATTGATTAGTGATGATGATTGGTGATTGATTACAGTGTGTGTGTGTGTGTGTGTGTGTGTGTGTGTGTGTGTGTGTGTGTGTGTGTGTGTGTGTGTGTGTGTGTGTTGTTACCCAGGTTGATCTTGTGTTCATATTTCCTCAGAGCTTTATCAGACGACGGCAGCGTCTTATTGGACGGATTCTGTCTGTTGGACTGACCAATAGAAACACAGAGATCCAAAGTCAGCTGACTGAATGAGTCAGAATCATGAATACTGAACATGAATAATCAAAGAGAGTCATTCATAATCAGCCAGAGTCATTAATAATCAACGAGAGGCATTAATAATCAATGAAGTTGATCAGAGTTCGTCTGACCTGACAGCTCAGAGTCGTCCTGTTGTATCTTTTGGTTAGATCTCCTCCTGCTGAACGCCACGCCCACTCCTCCTCTTCATCATCATCATCATCATCATCATCATAATCCTCATCATCTTCCTCCTCCTCCTGTCGCTCTGAAGTAGTGACATCACTGATCTGACTCTTTGCAGCCGACAGCTCTGATTGGTTGCTGCAGAGAGGAAAAACAATAACAGCTGTTTAGACTTTTACTAACAAGTGTCCAACAGAGACGACTAAACGTCTTCACGCCGACTTGGAGAACAGGAGGAGGAGAACAGGAGGAGGAGAACAGGAGGAGAACAGGAGGAGGAGAACAGGAGGAGGACAGGAGGAGGAGAACAGGAGGAGGAGAACAGGAGGAGGAGAACAGGAGGAGAACAGGAGGAGGAGAACAGGAGGAGGAGAACAGGAGGAGAACAGGAGGAGGAGAACAGGAGGAGGAGAACAGGAGGAGAACAGGAGGAGGAGAACAGGAGGAGAACAGGAGGAGAACAGGAGGAGGAGGACATGAGGAGAACAGGAGGAGAACAGGAGGAGGAGAACAGGAGGAGAACAGGAGGAGGAGAACAGGAGGAGAACAGGAGGAGGAGAACAGGAGGAGGAGAACAGGAGGAGAACAGGAGGAGGAGAACAGGAGGAGGAGAACAGGAGGAGGAGGACAGGAGGAGGAGAACAGGAGGAGAACAGGAGGAGGAGAACAGGAGGAGGAGAACAGGAGGAGGAGGACAGGAGGAGGAGAACAGGAGGAGAACAGGAGGAGAACAGGAGGAGGAGAACAGGAGGAGGAGAACAGGAGGAGGAGAACAGGAGGAGAACAGGAGGAGAACAGGAGGAGAACAGGAGGAGGAGAACAGGAGGAGGAGGACAGGAGGAGGAGAACAGGAGGAGAACAGGAGGAGAACAGGAGGAGGAGAACAGGAGGAGGAGGACAGGAGGAGGAGAACAGGAGGAGAACAGGAGGAGGAGAACAGGAGGAGGAGAACAGGAGGAGAACAGGAGGAGAACAGGAGGAGGAGAACAGGAGGAGAACAGGAGGAGGAGAACAGGAGGAGAACAGGAGGAGGAGAACAGGAGGAGGAGAACAGGAGGAGAACAGGAGGAGAACAGGAGGAGGAGAACAGGAGGAGGAGAACAGGAGAACAGGAGGAGAACAGGAGGAGGAGAACAGGAGGAGAACAGGAGGAGAACAGGAGGAGGAGAACAGGAGGAGGAGAACAGGAGGAGGACAGGAGGAGGAGACAGTCAGAAACAACAACAGAGTCTCACCTGTCCTCCTCTGCGTCATCAAACTGTCCAGGTACACAGCCGACCACCGACATGACGTCACACACCAACAGAGACCGACACTGAACCAGAACCAGAACCAGAACCAGACCCGAAACCGGTCCAAACTGATCCAAACCGTGCCAGGACAGCTCCGAACTCCTCACGCGACAGCGTGTTGTCTTCACTTCCGGGTCTGCACACGTGACTACGGCGAGAGACGAGAGTGTTTTAGCGAAGTGTTGCTGAGGGCGGCTCAGTGCGGCTCAGTGCGGCTGCTGCCCCGTGGCGAGACTGACAGGAGTGATATATATATATATATATATATATATCTGGTCCCCAGACCTGGTCCAGACCTGGTCCACAGACCTGGTCCCGAGACCTGGTCCCGAGACCTGGTCCAGACCTGGGAGCAGCAGAGGGCAGCAACGTCTAGTCTGCTGAATCCAAAGAAGAAGAAGCTGCTCCAGTCGGAAGCTTTTATGTTGAAAACCCATGACAGGAAGTAGCTTGTAGCGTGTTAGCTCCGTGGCTACAGGTCCGCGTTAGATGTTATTAAGTTATTGAGTTGAGCTAAAGTTGAGTTGAAGATGTCCGGAGACCTGGAGCGGACTCCCCGGAACCTGCTGGTCTGGGATCGGTCCAGTTTCCTGGACCAGAAGAACCGACTGAGCTCTCAGGTGGAGCAGCTGAGCTTCAACTACAAGGTAGCACCGCTAGCTTCAGTTAGCTTAGCTTCAGTTAGCTTCAACTACAAGGTAGCACCGCTAGCTTCAGCTGGCTTCAGTTAGCTTCAGCTGGCTTCAGTTGGCTTCAGTTAGCTTTAACTGGCTTCAGTTAGCTTCAGTTAGCTTCAGTTAGCTTTAACTGACTTCAGTTAGCTTCAGTTGGCTTCAGTTGGCTTCAGTTGGCTTCAGCTGGCTTCAGTTGGCTTCAGTTGGCTTCAGCCGGCTTCAGTTGGCTTCAGCCGGCTTCAGTTGGCTTCAACTGGCTTCAGCTGGCTTCAGCCGGCTTCAGCCGGCTTCAGTCGGCTTCAACTGGCTTAAGCCGGCTTCAGCCGGCTTCAGTTGGCTTCAACCGGCTTAAGCCGGCTTCAGTTGGCTTCAGTTGGCTTCAGCCGGCTTCAGTTGGCTTCAGTTGGCTTCAACTGGCTTAAGCCGGCTTCAGCCGGCTTCAGTTGGCTTCAGCCGGCTTCAGTTGGCTTCAGTTGGCTTCAGCTAGCTTCAGCTGGCTTCAGTTAGCTTCAGTTGGCTTCAGTTGGCTTCAGCTAGCTTCAGCTGGCTTCAGTTAGCTTCAGCTAGCTTGGACTTTCAGAATAAAAGTCTGCATTCAAAACAAATAGCTTCCTGTTCCTGAAATGATCGAACATATTGATTTCTCTATTGGTTCATATAACGGGGACAGTGTACATTAATAAATATTATTAAACCGTTTCTAATCATTCAGACTGATTATTAATCAGTGGCAGACTTCACAATAAGAGTCAGAAAATAAAATGTTCTGATGTTGGTGGTGATTTTAAATATAGTATAATAATAATAATAATACATATTATATAACATGTAACATGTGACCTATGCCACATGTGTACTGATGTCAGACAATGTTCCTCAGCTGAGGAGGAACGTCTTTCATGTGTAATGAGCTCTGTTGGTTTACCTGTGCAGGTGTCTGTGCTGCTGCCTGAGTGTAGCTCCGCCCCCTCTCACCTGGACACTGTATTAAACAGTTTCAACAGTTTCTACCTGATCAGGGAGCTGCCCATATATGAGCTGCTGGACAAACACTTCCTGGAGACCGCCGTGTACCACGGTAACACCTATACACGCACCTGTACACGCACCTGTACACGCACCTGTACACGCACCTGTACACGCACCTGTACACGCACCTATACACACACCTGTACACGCACCTCTACACGCACCTGTACACGCACCTGTACACACACCTGTACACCTGTACACGCACCTGTACACGCACCTGTACACACACCTGTACACCTGTACACGCACCTGTACACACACCTGTACACCTGTACACGCACCTGTACACACACCTGTACACCTGTACACACACCTATACACGCACCTGTACACACACCTGTACACCTGTACACGCACCTGTACACGCACCTGTACACGCACCTGTACACGCACCTATACACGCACCTGTACACACACCTGTACACCTGTACACGCACCTGTACACACACCTGTACACCTATACACGCACCTGTACACACACCTGTACACCTGTACACACACCTGTACACTTGTGTGTGAGTGTGTGTGTGTGTGTGTGTGTTAGCTTGTGTGTTAATATATTAACGTATATCATTATGTTGCAGGAGGCGTCTCCGGTCTGTCCTACAGGACGAGGATAGATGAAGACAACTGTGTCGCTCTGATGACAAACGGTAAAAACTCTCTGTCTGTCTCCAGGTCACCTGTCTGTCTCTCTCTCTGTCTTTCTGTCTCCAGGTCACCTGTCTGTCTCTCTCTCTCTCTGCCTGTCTGTCTGTCTCCAGGTCACCTGTCTGTCTCTCTCTCTCTCTCACTGATTGTCTGTCTCCAGGTCACCTGTCTCTCTCTCTCTCTCTGTCTGTCTCCAGGTCACCTGTCTCTCTCTCTCTCTCTGTCTGTCTCCAGATCACCTGTCTCTCTCTCACTGATTGTCTGTCTCCAGGTCACCTGTCTCTCTCTCACTGATTGTCTGTCTCCAGGTCACCTGTCTGTCTCTCTCTCACTGATTGTCTGTCTCCAGGTCACCTGTCTCTCTCTCACTGATTGTCTGTCTCCAGGTCACCTGTCTCTCTCTCTCTCTCTGTCTGTCTCCAGGTCACCTGTCTCTCTCTCTCTCTCTGTCTGTCTCCAGGTCACCTGTCTCTCTCTCTCTCTCTGTCTGTCTCCAGGTCACCTGTCTCTCTCTCTCTGTCTGTCTCCAGGTCACCTGTCTCTCTCTCTCTCTCTGTCTGTCTCCAGATCACCTGTCTCTCTCTCACTGATTGTCTGTCTCCAGGTCACCTGTCTCTCTCTCACTGATTGTCTATCTCCAGGTCACCTGTCTCTCTCTCTGGATAAAGACTCCTTTGAGTTGTTGGGTGTTGAAGGGAAACCGTCCAGATTCAACCACAGAACCAACAGCAGATTCGGTCTGAACATCACGGTGACATCACGGTGACATCACGGTGACATCATCTGTCTCAGTACTTGAGCATCATATATATATATATATATATATATACTGTATATATAAATACATAAATCAGTACTGTGTATATATTCCAGTGGTCTCTGTGGATTTGACTGACAGCAGCATGGCTCCTGGTGGGCGGGGCTTCCAGAGACTGGTCACAGGTCTGAGGTCACGTCTTCAACTGAAGACCGACTTCCTGCTGTCACATCCAGGTGAGACACACCTGTATTACCCATGATGCTCCACACCGTCACGAAGACTAACACATTCAGCGGACTGCGTTCAGGTCATATCAGAGTCCTCGTAGTTTCTGATATATCCCACAAACATGAACGCCTCACGTCAGCTGTTATGACATCACGATCATCTAACGGTGCCGCCGCCCGCTGACAAGTTGTATTACCCATAACCCCCTGCTGTCTGTCCCGTAGGGGGCGGAGCCTCTCTGCAGGCCCTCCTGTCTCGTTATGATTGGTCGGAGCACAGACCTGAGGTCAGCAGCCGCACCCTGACCGACCTGTCCTGTCCCCTGCTGACCTCTGACCTGCAGTCATGTGACCCTCACCGCCTCCTGGAGTGGCTCGGAGCCGTGGACGCCCACGTCAGCTGGTGAGAGGGCGGACGCCGTGACAACCTGCTCTGTAAACACCCATCATGTGACGCGTCCTCCTGTTGACTCTTCTTCTGTGGTTTCAGTGAGAACTTGTCCAGCAGCTTCCTGTCCTCAATGGTCTGTCCTGAGCCGAAGACGACGGCGAGTCGAGCTCTGAGTGTCTCCGTCTGCGGACTGCTGCGTCCTCATGACGTCCACCGACTCATCCAGCAGATCAGGTCAGCTGACCTCTGACCTCTGGCTGTCAGACCACGGAAACACTAAGAGATCCAAAAGGACTTAAATTCAACAAGGGACCGATAAGGGACCGATAAGGGATCGATAAGGGGATCGATAAGGGATCGATAATAATAATAATAGAATTAGTCTTGTTATTAGCTCATCTTCCTCACCATCACAACAAAGTTCAATAGTTTTTGAGTTCTGCTCTGGAAACTAAAGTGTGTACCTGTCCTCACCTGTCCTCACCTGTCCTCACCTGTCCTCACCTGTTCTCACCTGTCCTCACCTGTCCTTACCTGTTCTCACCTGTCCTCACCTGTTCTCACCTGCCCTCACCTGTTCTCACCTGTCCTCACCTGTTCTCACCTGTCCTCACCTGTCCTCACCTGTTCTCACCTGTTCTCACCTGTCCTCACCTGTCCTTACCTGTTCTCACCTGTCCTCACCTGTCCTCACCTGTCCTCACCTGTCCTCACCTGTTCTCACCTGTCCTCACCTGTTCTCACCTGCCCTCACCTGTCCTCACCTGTCCTCACCTGTTCTCACCTGTCCTCACCTGTTCTCACCTGTCCTCACCTGTCCTTACCTGTTCTCACCTGTTCTCACCTGTCCTCACCTGTCCTCACCTGTCCTCACCTGTTCTCACCTGTCCTCACCTGTCCTCACCTGTCCTCACCTGTCCTCACCTGTTCTCACCTGTCCTCACCTGTTCTCACCTGCCCTCACCTGTCCTCACCTGTCCTCACCTGTTCTCACCTGTTCTCACCTGTCCTCACCTGTCCTCACCTGTTCTCACCTGTCCTCACCTGTTCTCACCTGTCCTCACCTGTCCTTACCTGTTCTCACCTGTTCTCACCTGTCCTCACCTGTCCTCACCTGTCCTCACCTGTTCTCACCTGTCCTCACCTGTCCTCACCTGTCCTCACCTGTCCTCCAGGTGTTACCTGGAGCAGCCTCGGTTGGAGTCCTGGGTGTCGCTGACGGTTCATGGTTTCGTTGATAGTCCAGTCTCGTGGGGCGGCGGCGAGCACGGAGTCCTGAGAGGAGGAGAAAACTTCTACAGTCTGCTGATGTTCCAAGACCAAACCTACCACCTCCACCTGGCTACAGGAGCACACGACACCTGTCCTCCATGACACCTGTCCTCCATGAAACCTGTCCTCCATGACACCTGTCCTCCAAGACACCTGTCCTCCATGACACCTGTCCTCCATGACACCTGTCCTCCAAAACACCTGTCCTCCAAGACACCTGT
Source organism: Sebastolobus alascanus (assembly GCA_916701645.2). Classification (NCBI taxonomy): domain Eukaryota; kingdom Metazoa; phylum Chordata; class Actinopteri; order Perciformes; family Sebastidae; genus Sebastolobus; species Sebastolobus alascanus. The sequence goes on along the minus strand of CAKAOJ020000447.1, from coordinate 378,424 downwards.
CCTCCATGACACCTGTCCTCCATGACACCTGTCCTCCAAAACACCTGTCCACAACGACACCTGTCCTCCACGACACCTGTCCTCCACGACACCTGTCCTCCATGACACCTGTCCTCCAAAACACCTGTCCTCCAAAACACCTGTCCACAACGACACCTGTCCTCCACGACACCTGTCCTCCACGACACCTGTCCTCCAAAACACCTGTCCTCCAAAACACCTGTCCTCCACGACACCTGTCCTCCACGACACCTGTCCTCCATGACACCTGTCCTCCATGACACCTGTCCTCCAAAACACCTGTCCTCCAAAACACCTGTCCACAACGACACCTGTCCTCCACGACACCTGTCCTCCACGACACCTGTCCTCCAAAACACCTGTCCTCCAAAACACCTGTCCTCCAAAACACCTGTCCTCCACGACACCTGTCCTCCACGACACCTGTCCTCCACGACACCTGTCCTCCATGACACCTGTCCTCCAAAACACCTGTCCTCCAAAACACCTGTCCACAACGACACCTGTCCTCCACGACACCTGTCCTCCATGACACCTGTCCTCCAGGTGATGTCATCAGCAGGTGGTTTCAGTCTGTTATGGATTAAAATCAAAAAAGAAAAGTGAGTGAGTTGAGTTGAAAGAAACAACCTTTTTGGTGAAATATAAGGAACCTGTTCATGTTGTGGTGACCCTTAGTGGGGCCCCGGGCCTCAGGTTGGGAACCCCTGCAGATTGAGTTCTAAGGGTCTCATTGAGTTGAGATATATATATAGATATAGATATAGATATAGATATAGATATATCTATATATAGATATATCTATATATAGATATATCTATATATAGATATATCTATATATATATATCCTTTTTTTCTCATTTGTTCTAATATAAAATCAGTTATTCATTAGCTGATATCTAAATAGTTTATTCTAATATAACTGAGGCAGAAAATTAGATAATTATAATTTACTTTAAGATTAAATGTTTCTACGTTGCTCATTTATTGGAGTTGTTTCTGCGTATTAAACATGTTCCTCAGACTGTGTTCAACTCTTTATTTTACTTTGTTTGATATATTTGTATTCTTTTGTTTTTATATTACAGAAACAACTCTTTCGAGAGAAGTTCTTTGTGGAGTTATTGTTATTATTAATATTATTATTATAATAAATGGACTTTCTATAGCTTCTCTCTAGTCTTCTTCTGACTATTCAAAGCCCTTCACACTACGTCCATTCACACACTGACAGCAGAGGCTGCCATACAAATTATATATACATTACATACATATATATATACTGTACGCCGTAGAGAACGAGAGAGCTTGGTGTTGTATCGTAGGGAACTAGAGAGCGTCTGTTTTTGTATCGTAGGGAACTAGAGAGCGTCGGCGTTGTACCGTAGGGAACTAGAGAGCGTCGGCGTTGTATCGTAGGGAACTAGAGAGCGTAGGCGTTGTATCGTAGGGAACTAGAGAGCGTAGGCGTTGTATCGTAGGGAACTAGAGAACATCTGTTTTTGTATCGTAGGGAACTAGAGAGCGTCGTTTTTGTATCGTAGGGAACTAGAGAGCGTCGGCATTGTATCGTAGGGAATTAGAGAGCGTAGGTGTTGTATCGTAGGGAACTAGAGAGCGTCGGTGTTGTATCGTAGGGAACTAGAGAGCGTATACGTTGTATCGTAGGGAACTAGAGAGCGTATAGGTTGTATCGTAGGGAACTAGAGAGCGTATAGGTTGTATCGTAGGGAACTAGAGAGCGTATACGTTGTATCGTAGGGAACTAGAGAGCGTTGGTGTTGTATCGTAGGGAACTAGAGAGCGTATAGGTTGTATCGTAGGGAACTAGAGAGCGTATAGGTTGTATCGTAGGGAACTAGAGAGCGTATACATTGTATTGTAGGGAACTAGAGAGCGTTGGTGTTGTATGGTAGAGAACTAGAGAGCGTCGGTGTTGTATCGTAGGGAACTAGAGAGCGTAGGTGTTGTATCGTAGGGAACTAGAGAGCGTCGGTGTTGTATCGTAGGGAACTAGAGAGCGTATAGGTTGTATCGTAGGGAACTAGAGAGCGTATAGGTTGTATCGTAGGGAACTAGAGAGCGTCGGTGTTGTATCGTAGGGAACTAGAGAGCGTCGGTGTTGTATCGTAGGGAACTAGAGAGCGTATAGGTTGTATCGTAGGGAACTAGAGAGCGTATACATTGTATCGTAGGGAACTAGAGAGCGTTGGTGTTGTATCGTAGGGAACTAGAGAGCGTTGGTGTTGTATCGTAGGGAACTAGAGAGCGTCGGTGTTGTATCGTAGGGAACTAGAGAGCGTCGGTGTTGTATCGTAGGGAACTAGAGAGCGTCGGTGTTGTATCGTAGGGAACTAGAGAGCGTCGGTGTTGTATCGTAGGGAACTAGAGAGCGTCGGTGTTGTATCGTAGGGAACTAGAGAGCGTAGCGTTGTATCGTAGGGAACTAGAGAGCGTATAGGTTGTATCGTAGGGAACTAGAGAGCGTAGGTTGTATCGTAGGGAACTAGAGAGCGTAGATTTTGTATCGTAGGGAACTAGAGAGCGTCGGTGTTGTATCGTAGGGAACTAGAGAGCGTCGGTGTTGTATCGTAGGGAACTAGAGAGCGTATAGGTTGTATCGTAGGGAACTAGAGAGCGTATAGGTTGTATCGTAGGGAACTAGAGAGCGTATAGGTTGTATCGTAGGGAACTAGAGAGCGTATACGTTGTATCGTAGGGAACTAGAGAGCGTCGGTGTTGTATCGTAGGGAACTAGAGAGCGTATAGGTTGTATCGTAGGGAACTAGAGAGCGTCGGTGTTGTATCGTAGGGAACTAGAGAGCGTATACGTTGTATCGTAGGGAACTAGAGAGCGTATAGGTTGTATCGTAGGGAACTAGAGAGCGTATACATTGTATCGTAGGGAACTAGAGAGCGTTGGTGTTGTATCGTAGGGAACTAGAGAGCGTATAGGTTGTATCGTAGGGAACTAGAGAGCGTATAGGTTGTATCGTAGGGAACTAGAGAGCGTCGGTGTTGTATCGTAGGGAACTAGAGAGCGTCAGTGTAGTATCGTAGGGAATTAGAGAGCGTCGGTGTTTTTGTATCGTAGGGAACTAGAGAGCGTCGTAGAGCCGACATGTTGTGGCAGACAGCGTGTTGTTCGTGGTATTGAAGAGTTTAATGTGCTGCAGCTGAGCAGCTAATTAGCTAGCTAGCCTGCTAACTGACGTTACGGTGAACTGTTACCCGCTGAATGACCTGCGTTCATGTTTGTCAGTTAGATAAGAAGGAGACGTTAGCATTGAAGCTAATCTGGTTGTTGTTCACACTTCTGATTGGCTCAGTATGACCGTCTCTGCCTGGGAACAAGTGATTGGCTGTCTCCATCTCTACACGGATACAGAATGGTGCTAAACCAGAGGACACCATGAAGACATCTAAAATGTCTCCGTTGAGTTTCTGAACACAGGAAGTGAGTTACAGAGCGGACAAAAATACAGTTTAATTAAAGTTGTATGTTTAAATGAAATAACACAAATTTACTGGAATACGAGAGAGTCTGTGTTTCATTTTACACGTTAGATGAATAATCCTGATCCAGATCAGATCCTGGTCTCAGTCTGGATCACAGTTCAGTCAGCTCACTTCATGCATCACGTGACAGACCCACGTGCTGCAGAGTCAGTCTCCTCTGATGTGTCCATATTTACCCAGAATTCATCAGGCATGAACTAACTGATTTAGAGTGAATCCAGAGTCCTGTCAGCGCCCCCTGCAGGCTGCAGAGCTCACTACGTCCTGATGGTGGACCTGTGGGGGGGTGGGGGGGGGCGCTGGAGGACCGATCATGAGGAGCTGCAGGTGTGAGGAAACATGAAGGTCTGTGTTCGTTCACATCCTGTTTCTGCTCAGCTTCCACTTCCTGTTTATTCCTCCAGGTAGAAATTCATTAGAGAGAATTCTGGGAGAAGGTCAAAGGTCACCTCCATTTAAAGGAACAGTCCAACATTTTATAAATCCTCTGGTTCACGGTCAGAGTCCGGTACAGACGGAGGTCCAGGACTGTTAGCAGGGGGAAACTGCTAGCCTAGCGTAGAACAGGTCATGTTCCTCTTCATCAACAGACTGTGCAGAACTCCATCTGGAAATCTGCTGTTTTAAGTCATCACCACTGAGTAGGTACCGTATACTATATATACATATATATACATATATATATATAGTATAAACATTCAGTCTGATGAGCTGTTTCAACCCTGAGAAGGTCTGTTCAGGTTCAAACCATCACAGGTTTCAATGCCCTAAGTTTGGTCTGGCAGGAACAACATGAAAACATAATAATTTGTAAATCTGATAATCAACCCCGTGTTTCCTGATGGTAACGAAACAACGCAGGTAAAGCTCAACAGCAGAGGACCCATGATGGAACCCATGATGGAACCCATGATGGAACCCATGATGGAACCCATGATGGAACCCTGTGGAACCCCACCTGACTGGAGGAGAGCGAGAACAAGAGGATGTAGAGAATTGTGTCGACGTTCTGCTGAATTATAACTTAAATGTTTAGAACAAAAGGAGAAAACGTTGAGTCTCCTGTCCATCTCAGAATCTGCTCCCAGTCCTGGTCCTGGTCCTGGTCCAGGTCCAGATCCAGGTCCAGGTCCTGCTCCCGGTCCTGCTCCCAGTCCTGCTCCCAGTCCTGGTCCAGGTCCTGCTCCTGGTCCTGCTCCCAGTCCTGGTCCCAGTCCCGGTCCTGGCCCGGGCCCTGGTCCCGGTCCTGTCCCTGGTTCTAGCAGAGCTCAGTGCTCCTCTGCAGGTACTGCAGGATGGAGTCGGTTCCCTGCGATGAGCCCCAAACTCTCTTCAGGGCTTCACACTCGCGCTCGTTAGCTTGCTCCAGAGCACTGCGGCTGGTGTTCCTCATCAACGCTTTAGACTCCCGCAGAACCTGCAGAACAGGAAGTGGAACCACCATCACCACAGAATGAATGAGGTCACAGTGTGATGTATATATAACATATCTGTGTGTGTTGGTGACGGACCTGAGAGTCGACCGTCACCAGCTCTTTGACTCGCAGCATCACTTCCTGTGTGAAGGTTCCCGGCCAGAGAACCTGAGACACCAGACCTTTAGAACACGCTTCCTGAGCCGTCAACTTCCTGCCGCTCAGCAGCAGCTCGTTGGCCTGGAACACAACACAAGCATGAAGTGGTGAGGTTAGTGAAGTGGTTAAGGTAATGAAGTGGTTAGGGTAGTGAAGTTGTGAGGTTAGTGAAGTGGTGAGGGTTATGAAGTGGTGAGGTTAGTGAAGAAGTGAGGTTAGTGAAGTGGTGAGGTTAGTGAAGTGGTAAGGGTAATGAAGTGGTAAGGTTAATGAAGTGGTTAGGGTAATGAAGTGGTTAGGTTAATGAAGTGGTTAGGGTAATGAAGTGGTTAGGTTAATGAAGTGGTTAGGGTAATGAAGTGGTTAGGGTAATGAAGTGGTTAGGGTAATGAAGTGGTTAGGTTAATGAAGTGGTTAGGGTAATGAAGTGGTTAGGTTAATGAAGTGGTTAGGTTAATGAAGTGGTTAGGTTAATGAAGTGGTTAGGGTAATGAAGTGGTAAGGGTAATGAAGTGGTTAGGTTAATGAAGTGGTTGGGTAATGAAGTGGTTAGGGTAATGAAGTGGTTAGGGTAATGAAGTGGTGAGGTTAATGAAGTGGTTAGGTTCATGAAGTGGTTAGGTTAATGAAGTGGTGAGGTAAATGAAGCGGTGGAATAAAGTGGTGAGGTTAATGAAGTGGTGAGGTTCATGAAGTGGTTAGGTTAATGAAGTGGTGAGGTAAATGAAGCGGTAAGGTAAATGAGGTGGTGAGGTAAATGAAGCGGTAAGGTAAATGAGGTGGTGAGGTTAATGAAGTGGTTAGGTTAATGAAGTGGTGAGGTAAATGAAGCGGTGGAATAAAGTGGTGAGGTTAATGAAGTGGAGGTTAATGAAGCGGTGGAATAAAGTGGTGAGGTTAATGAAGCGCTGGACTGACCGAGGCGAGGCCCATGATGCAGGGTAAGGTGAAGGACGAGCAGGCGTCGGGCGTCTGTCCGTAGGACGCGTATGGCGTCTGGAACCAGGCCTTCTCATTGGCCCACACCACATCGCAGAGTGGCAGGATGGCGGCACCGAGGCCGAGCGCCGGCCCGTTCACCGCCGCAATGATCGGCTTCCTGAACTGGATGAAGGTGTTGACGAAGGTTCTGAGGAAGACGACACAGAGGTCAGAGGTCAATGCTTACAGACAGCACTTACTAACTGATGACATCAGACAGGGCTGCCATGGCAACCTTGCTTTACCAGTAGGCGTTACCTGATGGTTTCAGCCATCTTGATGCTCTCCTTCTTCCTGTCGTCCGTCAGCCGTCTGATAAAATACAGGAAGTCCAGGCCGCAGCAGAAGACACTGCCAACGGCGCCGAGTAACACCAGCTTACTGTCATCTGATGCTGCTGTCGCCATGGCGCTCTGGATCTCCTTCATCACCTAATGAGGGGTAAAGGGGACAAAATGGCTGTAGAAGTCAGTAACCATGACAACAGTCCTGCATCAACATCAGGTGTGTCTGATCAGGTGGTGTCAAAGTTTTAGGCAGGTGTGACTTCACCCAGGGATCAGGGGTGGCCACACCTCAGGTTTCAGTGTTTAATTAGGGGGGGGAGGGGTCCAGCCTGGGGGGGCGTGGCCACACCTCAGGTTTTAGTGTTTAATTAGGGGGGGGAGGGGTCTCGCCGGTGGGGGCGTGGCCACACCTCAGGTTTCAGTGTTTAATTAGGGGGGGAGGGGTCTCGCCGGTGGGGGCGTGGCTTCACCTCAGGATTGAGCGTGTTGTTCTCGGAGCTCTTGGTTGACAGCAGAATGTGAGTGAAGCCATCTTGTTTCTTCACCACGATGTCACGGTAACGGTAAGCGCTCTCCGTCTGTCGAACACTGAACCTCAACCGTTTGTCGAAAGCAGAACGTTCCTCCAGACGACGCTTCCCTGTCGCACTGGTCGCCCCGGTAACAGCACTCTGCACACCTGACATCCAGTTGGCAGGTACAGCCTCCATCAACACCGAGTTACCTGGAGGAGACAGAACGAAGGATGCAGATCAGAAATGTTGAATTATTTTATATGTTAAATCAGAATCCTCGGGCAGACTGCTGGGAAACAACGCCAAGGACAGTCAGACGAAGACGCCTCGTTACGGTTCACCTGCAGCTCTGCTGTGTGCACATCTGTCATATACATACAGGTGTTCACCATCCTCTGGATTTAAAATGAGGTTGCACACCGCATCCCCACCGACCCTCCACCGTTTTCTGCTTTCTCGCTACGGCTGACGTCACGTTGCTCAGACTACCACAATAAAAGCGGTGACTTCCTTCTACCTCCACATGGACTCAATAAGACTACCACAATAAAAGCGGTGACTTCCTTCTACCTCCACATGGACTCAATCAGACTACAACAATAAAAGCGGTGACTTCCTTCTACCTCCACATGGACTCAATCAGACTACAACAATAAAAGCGGTGACTTCCTTCTACCTCCACATGGACTCAATCAGACTACAACAATAAAAGCGGTGACTTCCTTCTACCTCCACATGGACTCAATCAGACTACCACAATAAAAGCGGTGACTTCCTTTTACCTCCACATAGACTCAATCATACTACAACAATAAAAGCGGTGACTTCCTTCTACCTCCACATAGACTCAATCAGACTACAACAATAAAAGCGGTGACTTCCTTCTACCTCCACATAGACACAATCATACTACAACAATAAAAGCGGTGACTTCCTTCTACCTCCACATAGACTCAATCAGACTACAACAATAAAAGCGGTGACTTCCTTTTACCTCCACATGGACTCAATAAGACTACCACAATAAAAGCGGTGACTTCCTTCTACCTCCACATGGACTCAATCAGACTACCACAATAAAAGCGGTGACTTCCTTCTACCTCCACATGGACTCAATCAAACTACCACAATAAAAGCGGTGACTTCCTTCTACCTCCACATAGACTCAATCAGACTAAAACAATAAAAGCGGTGACTTCCTTCTACCTCCACATGGACTCAATCAGACTACCACAATAAAAGCGGTAAATTCCTTCTACATCCCCATGGACTCAATCAGACTACAACAGTAAAAGCGGTGACTTCCTTCTACCTCCCCATGGACTCAATCAGACTACAACAATAAAAGCGGTGACTTCCTTCTACCTCCCCATGGACTCAATCAGACTACAACAATAAAAGCGGTGACTTCCTTTCTACCTCCACATGGACTCAATCAGACTACCACAATAAAAGCAGTAACTTCCCTCTACCTCCACATGACTCAATCAACTACCACAACAAAAGCGGTAAATTCCTTCTACATCCCCATGGACTCAATCAGACTACAACAATAAAAGCGGTGACTTCCTTCTACCTCCACATGGACTCAATCAGACTACAACAATAAAAGCGGTGACTTCCTTCTACCTCCACATGGACTCAATCAGACTACCACAATAAAAGCGGTAAATTCCTTCTACCTCCCCATGGACTCAATCAGACTACAACAATAAAAGCGGTGACTTCCTTCTACCTCCACATGGACTCAATCAGACTCAACAATAAAGCGGTGACTTCCTTCTACATCAAATGGACTCAATCAGACTACAACAATAAAAGCGGATAATTCCTCTACCTCCACATGGACTCAATCCGACTACCACAATAAAAGCGGAGGTAACTTCCTCTACCTCCCCCTCGGACTCAATCAAAAAAGGACTCCTTCTACCACCACATGACTCAAAACAAACGCGGTGACTTCCTTCTACCTCCACATGGACTCATCATACACAACAATAAAGCAGGTGACCTCCACATGGACTCAATCAGACTACAACAATAAAAGCGGTGACTTCCTTCTACCTCAACATGGACTCAATCAGACTACAACAATAAAAGCGGTGACTTCCTTCTACCTCCACATGGACTCAATCAGACTACAACAATAAAAGCGGTGACTTCCTTCTACCTCCCCATGGACTCAATCAGACTACAACAATAAAAGCGGTGACTTCCTTCTACCTCCACATGGACTCAATCAGACTACCACAATAAAAGCGGTAACTTCCCTCTACCTCCACATCGACTCAATCAAACTAAAACAATAAAAGCGGTGACTTCCTTCTACCTCCACATGGACTCAATCATACTACAACAATAAAAGCGGTGACTTCCTTCTACCTCCACATGGACTCAATCATACTACAACAATAAAAGCGGTGACTTCCTTCTACCTCCCCATGGACTCAATCAGACTACAACAATAAAAGCGGTAACTTCCTTCTACCTCCACATGGACTCAATCAGACTACCACAATAAAAGCGGTGACTTCCTTCTACCTCCACATAGACTCAATCAGACTACAACAATAAAAGCGGTAACTTCCTTCTACCTCCACATCGACTCAATGAAGGAAACATATCGATTCAGGCATTAAAACATCAATGACAAAATCTTTTGTTTTTAAAATTCGCGAGACATAAGGTAATAGATTACCGTTTACCTGGTGACCGTGGAGACCTTACCTGTGCCGCTGAGGGAGCGCATGGCAGCAGGTGTGACGGGTACTCGGGGCGGGGGCAGGGGGTTTTGGCTGCGGGGTCTGGTCCCCATGCGGGCCCTTTCCTCTCCAGGTCCCAGCTGGACTCCTGCAGGTTTCTCCAGCAGGGCAACCTCAGGTGGGACCAGGTGAGCCTCCTGAGCTCCTGCCTCCAGACTGTGAGCCGCCTCGCTGGGAGAGTCCTCCGAGTCCAGACGACTGTTCATCGGACTCTTAGGAACCAGGATCTTGATGCCGGTCTTGGACAGGTCCACGCTGCGGCGGGCCGAGCCGGCCGGAGATGCCGACATTAGACCGCTGCTGAACCTGCCGGTTGGCGAGGGCTGCTGTGGGTGGGTCAATCCGGCGGGGAGCAAGTGAGTCGGGCCGGGAGCAGGTTTCACCTGATCGCAGCCTCCAGTTAAACCTCCGCTGATGTCACTGCGAGCTGCGGCGGTGGGCGGCGGCCTGCAGGGCGGTCTGTGAGCGGGGCTGCAGTGGTGGCTGGGCGAGCTGCGGGTGGAGCGCAGTAACGTGCCGTCTCTCTGTCGCTCAGCGTACTGACGGTTGAAGTCGTGGACGTAGATCATACAGGTGGACAGGTGACCCTCGGGCTCCCAGGTGTCCCCCTCTGAACCGTAACCTCTCCACCTGACCAGGTACTCCACCTTCCCCTTCTTATTCTTCCTCTTGTCCACGATCCGCTCCACCTGCAGCAGGAAGTCACCATTATTATTCACACAGGAGACCTTTAAAGGACCAGAATGCAACAGGTCAGGAGAGCTATGAGAACGTTCTCATAGATCTCCTTCTATCATATCAATATGATATGAAATAAATCGACTGATCGATCGACTGATCACTTAGCTCTTAATAAAAGAGAGAAGAAGAAGTTAGCTGTAGTTAGCCTGTAGTTAGCTGTAGTTAGCCTGTAGTTAGCTGTAGTTAGCCTGTAGTTAGCTGTAGCTAGCTGTAGTTAGCCTGTAGTTAGCTGTAGTTAGCCTGTAGTTAGCTGTAGTTAGCCTGTAGTTAGCCTGTAGTTAGCCTGTAGTTAGCTGTAGTTAGCTGTAAGTTAGTTAGCTGTAGTTAGCCTGTAGTTAGCTGTAGTTAGCTGTAAGTTAGTTAGCCTGTAGTTAGCTGTAAGTTAGTTAGCTGTAGTTAGCCTGTAGTTAGCTGTAGTTAGCCTGTAGTTAGCCTATAGTTAGCCTGTAGTTAGCTGTAGTTAGCCTGTAGTTAGCTGTAGCTAGCCTGTAGTTAGCCTGTAGTTAGCTGTAGTTAGCCTGTAGTTAGCCTGTAGTTAGCTGTAGTTAGCCTGTAGTTAGCCTATAGTTAGCCTGTAGTTAGCTGTAGTTAGCTGTAGTTAGCTGTAGTTAGCCTGTAGTTAGCCTGTAGTTAGCTGTAGTTAGCCTATAGTTAGCTGTAGTTAGCCTGTAGTTAGCCTGTAGTAAGCCTGTAGTTAGCCTGTAGTTAACTGTAGTTAGCCTATAGTTAGCTGTAGTTAGCCTGTAGTTAGCCTGTAGTTAGCTGTAGCTAGCCTGTAGTTAGCCTGTAGTTAGCTGTAGTTAGCCTATAGTTAGCTGTAGTTAGCCTGTAGTTAGCCTGTAGTAAGCCTGTAGTTAGCCTGTAGTTAGCCTGTAGTTAGTACCGGTCCCGGTACCGGGCCCCCTAGCTGCTCTCTAACCCGGTTACTTCAGGTTCGGGTTCTGTTCGGTCTCTCCTCGGCTCGGAAAGTTTAGAAAGTTAACTCTGCCGTTAGCTACCATTAGCATGTTAGCATTAGCTCGCGTCACCTCGTAGAACTCTTCCGTAGCCATGGAGATTGTGCGCGTGCACGAGCAGCTTCCAGGAGCGTGTTGTTCAGTGGAGCAGCACCATGAAGATGCTCCGGCCCGCTCCGGGTTCGGGCTGCTGTCCGCCGGCAGATGCTTTATCCCGGGACACTAGCTGCTAGCTGCTAGCTGTTAGCACATCCGGTCTGACTGACTGACCTTCAAAATAAAAGCCCTCCACGAACTTCATGAAACTGAATTCTTAATGTTTTAGAGAGACAGCCGGTACCGGTACCGGCCCCGCAGCGGCCACCTGTGGAAGGCTTCAGAACCACGAGCAGCACTCTCCACACTCTGGAAGCTGCCGAGCTGAGCGGAACCAGCGGAACCAGCGGAACCACCGGACCAACCGGGACCACCGGAACCACCGGAACCACCGCGGGGATCCGGAGGGGGCGGGGCCAAACACAACCACCTTCTACTTTATTGTTTTTCATTCATTTTATGTAATTACGCTACTTCCGGTTAAAAAAAAGGACCAAAAAATAACTAGATATATACATATATACATATATCTATATATATATTTAGATATATATATAGATATATATATAAATATATACATACATATATATATCTATATATAGATATATATCTATACATATATCTATATATATAGCTATATATAGCTATATATATATACATATATCTATATATGTATATATATATATGTATATATATATATATATATACAGTATATCTAAATATAACTCTATAAACTGTATATATATATATATATTTATACAGTATATCTAAATATAACTCTATATACTGTATACATATAGCTATATATATACAGTATATCTAAATGTAACTCTATATACTGTATCTTTTTTATATATCTCCTTCACTGTCTCGTCCACTCAGGGTTTTTGTGACCTGGAGGCTTCAAGTTTCATTTTGGACCTTGATTGGCTCCAAACTAGTTGTGATGTCATAAATCCTGCAGGTACGAACCTCAAACATCACGGTCGCTAGTTGTTCCTTGGAAGAGGACTTTAAGTTATTCGTTATATCGCTTAATAAATTCACTTTCGGTCGTCATGACAACAGAGGTGAGGTGTTTACGTGGTTTTATTTGATTTCAGGTCAAAGACAGATGACAGGTGATGGACAGTAAAGTATTCTGGATCTCAGTCTGGATCACTTTTAGTTGAAGGTCCTCCTCATCAGTTTGACTTTTTGTCGGCCCGTTTCGTCACGCTGTCATCGTCATCGTCATCACTCACGGAGGGTCGGTTCTTACAGCACAGGTAGAAGACGACGGTAACGATGGCGAGCGGGAAGCCGATCAGGAAGCAGCCGAGCAGCGGAGCCTGCCTGAACACCGCCTGGACGGGGAGACAGACAGAGGACGGAGAGGTCAGAGGTCACTGAGACAGGAAACAGGAAACAGGACTGATGACAACAGGACTTACCATCAGCGTGGCTGTGATGTCGTAAACGAAGCGTCTGACTCGCTGATCGACGCTGTTTCCTCCGTGACACTGAGAGGTCAAACACAGATTCACATTTCAGAAATAATGAAACACAGCTGTTAAATCTGTTAAATGTGAGTCTGGGATCCGGACTCACCTCGATGCTTCCATCCAGAACCCCGTTCAGGAAGTCCAGCAGGTGGCGCTCCGTCTCCACGGCGCCCGGTGGCAGGAAGTAGCTGTCATTGGACAGATCAACCACGATGAAGGAGGGCACGATCGCCTCACTGACGAGAACAACCAGAAACAGCTGATCCACATTCAGTTCACTCGTATGGAAGTCGACTCGATCCGAGTCACCTGTAACGTCTCTAATCCTTCACGTCTCTAGTCCTTAACGTCTCTAATCCTTAACGTCTCTAGTCCTTAACGTCTCTAGTCCTTAACGTCTCTAGTCCTTAACGTCTCTAGTCCTTAACGTCTCTAATCCTTAACGTCTCTAGTCCTTAACGTCTCTAGTCCTTAACGTCTCTAGTCCTTAACGTCTCTAATCCTTCACGTCTCTAACGTCTCTAGTCCTTAACGTCTCTAATCCTTCACGTCTCTAGTCCTTCACGTCTCTAGTCTTTAACGTCTCTAGTCCTTAACGTCTCTAGTCCTTAACGTCTCTAGTCCTTAACGTCTCTAGTCCTTAACGTCTCTAGTCCTTCACGTCTCTAGTCCTTAACGTCTCTAGTCCTTAACATCTCTAGTCCTTAACGTCTCTAGTCCTTAACGTCTCTAGTCCTTCACGTCTCTAGTCCTTAACGTCTCTAGTCCTTCACGTCTCTAGTCCTTAACGTCTCTAGTCCTTCATTCTCTAGTCCTTAACATCTCTAGTCCTTAACGTCTCTAGTCCTTCATTCTCTAGTCCTTAACATCTCTAGTCCTTAACGTCTCTAGTCCTTAACGTCTCTAGTCCTTAACATCTCTAGTCCTTCATTCTCTAGTCCTTAACATCTCTAGTCCTTAACGTCTCTAGTCCTTAACGTCTCTAGTCCTTAACATCTCTAGTCCTTCATTCTCTAGTCCTTAACATCTCTAGTCCTTCATTCTCTAGTCCTTAACGTCTCTAGTCCTTAACGTCTCTAGTCCTTAACATCTCTAGTCCTTCATTCTCTAGTCCTTAACGTCTCTAGTCCTTAACGTCTCTAGTCCTTAACGTCTCTAGTCCTTCATTCTCTAGTCCTTAACATCTCTAGTCCTTAACGTCTCTAGTCCTTAACGTCTCTAGTCCTTAACATCTCTAGTCCTTCATTCTCTAGTCCTTAACATCTCTAGTCCTTCATTCTCTAGTCCTTAACGTCTCTAGTCCTTAACGTCTCTAGTCCTTCATTCTCTAGTCCTTAACGTCTCTAGTCCTTAACGTCTCTAGTCCTTAACGTCTCTAGTCCTTAACGTCTCTAGTCCTTAACATCTCTAGTCCTTCATTCTCTAGTCCTTAATGTCTCTACATGGACATTAAGGACTAGAGACATTAACGACTAGAGACGTTAATGACTAGAAACATTAATGATTGAAACACAAACTCACCCCATCACCAGTCCATCGATGTAGTCACTGCCCTCCATGAAACCAAAGTAGAAGTTTCTGGACAAACAGACAGACAGACAGGTTCATGTTGTTGTCTCATAACTATGTGTCTTTAGGAGACGTTGTGTCTTTAGGAGATGTTGTCTCTCTGTTAGACGTTGTGTCTTTAGGAGACGTTGTGTCTTTAGGAGACGTTGTCTCTCTGTGAGACGTTGTGTCTTTAGGAGACATTGTGTCTTTAGGAGACATTGTCTCTCTGTTAGATGTTGTATCTTTAGGAGACATTGTCTCTCTGTTAGATGTTGTGTCTTTAGGAGACATTGTCTCTCTGTTAGACTTTGTGTCTTTAGGAGACGTTGTGTCTTTAGGAGACGTTGTGTCTTTAGGAGACGTTGTGTCCTTAGGAGACGTTGTGTCTTTAGGAGACGTTGTGTCTTGGAGACGTTGTGTCTTTAGGAGACGTTGTCTCTCTGTCAGACGTTGTGTCTTTAGGAGACATTGTGTCTTTAGGAGACATTGTCTCTCTGTTAGATGTTGTATCTTTAGGAGACATTGTCTCTCTGTTAGATGTTGTGTCTTTAGGAGACATTGTCTCTCTGTTACACTTTGTGTCTTTAGGAGACGTTGTGTCCTTAGGAGACGTTGTGTCCTTAGGAGACTTTGTGTATTTAGGAGACGTTGTGTCTTTAGGAGACGTTGTGTCCTTAGGAGACGTTGTGTCCTTAGGAGACGTTGTGTCCTTAGGAGACTTTGTGTATTTAGGAGACTTTGTGTATTTAGGAGACGTTGTGTCCTTAGGAGACGTTGTGTCCTTAGGATACGTTGTGTATTTAGGAGACGTTGTGTCCTTAGGAGACGTTGTGTCCTTAGGAGACGTTGTGTCTTTAGGAGACTTTGTGTATTTAGGAGACGTTGTGTCCTTAGGAGACGTTGTGTCCTTAGGAGACGTTGTGTCCTTAGGAGACGTTGTGTCTTTAGGAGACGTTGTGTCCTTAGGAGACGTTGTGTCTTTAGGAGACGTTGTGTCCTTAGGAGACGTTGTGTCCTTAGGAGACGTTGTGTCCTTAGGAGACGTTGTGTCTTTAGGAGACGTTGTGTCCTTAGGAGACGTTGTGTCTTTAGGAGACGTTGTGTCCTTAGGAGACGTTGTGTCCTTAGGAGACGTTGTGTCCTTAGGAGACGTTGTCTCTCGGTTAGATGTTGTGTCCTGTGAGACTCTGACCTGCTGTATATCTCTCTGTAGTCTGCAGACACTTTCTCCACCAGATTCTTATACCTGAACAGGAAACAGGAAACAGGAAACAGGATACGCATCATAGGAAGGTCAGATGACAGATGATGTCACAGCGTTGACCGTTGGATGCAGTCTTACCTCAGACTGACGTCACTCAGACTCTTCTGCTCCACCAGCGCCAACGCCACCAGTTTACCTGCCGGACAGAGGCGGAGTCACTGCACATGAACCAATCAGCAGCCTCAGAGTCACCACATCAACCACATCACCAGGGGTCTCATTTATAACCGTTGCGTACGCACAAAACGGGGCCTGAAATGTGCGTACGCCACTTCCCACGCAACAGTTGTGATCTATAAAAACAAACTTGACGGGAGAATGTGCGCACCTGTACGGAAACTTTGACCCATGCGTACGCACATTATGGAGGCACCGAGGTAGGGGAAACTGGCCACGCAGATGGTGAGGCGGTGAATTGAAACCAGATTGAAGAAATTAAACATTTAACGTCACTTCATATCACACGTTACTTATAGATCCACTTTATCATAGATATTTAAACCAGCAGTGTGCTAGTGAGCCATACTTAACCCATAAGCACCTTACAAATGTTAAATATATCAGCCAACTCAAATCTCAAAGCAAATTCCGCTCAATATCTCATCAGCGCTGTCTCACGTCCCCCCCCCCCCCTCCGGAGCGCAGAGGAGCGGGCCGAACTACCGACACTCAGCTGTGGAGCAACGTAGCTGTTGAAATCATCATCATCGGAGATATCAAAGTATGATAGTAGTTTTTATAAAGTGTAAAATCGCTGCAGTGAACACGATATGACTTATTTATGGTTTATTAGATAGGGACATATACAGTATAGATAGACAAAAGGAAAACAGCTGTCCGATGTAACTATCAGACTGTCTCCAGTGCGCCACCGCGGTGCGCAACACACACTCAGCTCCCTCCAGTCACCTCCACCCGGCACATCTTCACCACCTGCACATACAGTATGGATTGAGTAAATTAGCAAAGTGTGGAAATAAAGCCAGTGACAGCTCTCGCACAATCGTTACTCTCCATATCGTCATATCATTATCAGTCTTAATCATAATACAGGCCAAGTTCGCCATAAAAACTTAAATAAATACATTGTGTTCACCTATCAAACTTCCTTTTTAAATGATATCCAGGGTGGGGGATATTACTGATTGTCGCGATCATTTTGACAAGTTGTGAATCGACCAGTTAGATTGCTGTAAACATATAAACACTGCCGTGAGACTTGTAACATGCTGCATGGTGGATGCACTGGCACTGTGAGGACTACGTGAATGAAATAATTAGGAGGGAACGAGTGTTCATGGACCTCCTCACCCACAAGAACCTCGATCTCTGTATCGGAAAAAACTCCTTTTTTTGATCTTCCTCTCGGTAGTCGCCGTGATTTACCGTAAAGATCCACTGATCAACAGGCTCATTTACATGCAGAAACATTCATGAGGTGCTTTGCATTGACCATTTATGGCTGAATGTGGGCGTGTCGAGGGCGGGATAGGAGGCTGATCCACCTGCGCACATTCCCAGGTGGAATGTGGGAACATTGCCTGCAGGTGTGCGTACGCACAGTTTTATAAGTCTGATTTTTTTTTGGCGCACGCCATTTTAGGCTTTTGTGCGCACGTACATTTTTAGTATGGATCCTACGCACTGTTTTATAAATGAGACCCCTGGACTGTCTCCTCCAGCACCAGGTCAACCAGATCACCAGGACTGTCTCCTCCAGCACCAGGTCAACCAGATCACCAGGACTGTCTCCTCCAGCACCAGGTCAACCAGATCACCAGGACTGTCTCCTCCAGCACCAGGTCAACCAGATCACCAGGACTGTCTCCTCCAGCACCAAGTCAACCACATCACCAGGACTGTCTCCTCCAGCACCACGTCAACACATGACCAGGACTGTCTCCTCCAGCACCACGTCAACCAGATCACCAGGACTGTCTCCTCCAGCACCACGTCAACCAGATCACCAGGACTGTCTCCTCCAGCACCAGGTCAACCAGATCACCAGGACTGTCTCCTCCAGCACCAGGTCAACCAGATCACCAGGACTGTCTCCTCCAGCACCAGGTCAACCAGATCACCAGGACTGTCTCCTCCAGCACCAAGTCAACCACATCACCAGGACTGTCTCCTCCAGCACCAGGTCAACCAGATCACCAGGACTGTCTCCTCCAGCACCAGGTCAACCAGATCACCAGGACTGTCTCCTCCAGCACCACGTCAACACATGACCAGGACTGTCTCCTCCAGCACCAGGTCAACCAGATCACCAGGACTGTCTCCTCCAGCACCACGTCAACACATGACCAGGACTGTCTCCTCCAGCACCACGTCAACCAGATCACCAGGACTGTCTCCTCCAGCACCACGTCAACCACATCACCAGGACTGTCTCCTCCAGCACCACGTCAACCGCGTCACCAGGACTGTCTCCTCCAGCACCACGTCAACCACATCACCAGGACTGTCTCCTCCAGCACCAGGTCAACCGCGTCACCAGGACTGTCTTCTTCTTAAAGACATAGCTCGTCTCCGCCCATCAGTCTGCTGCAGAGACTCTGATCCAGAACTTCATCACATCCAGAATCAACTACTGCAACAGCTCGTCATCCAACGTCCTCAATATACTCTGGCTCCCTGTCCTCCAGAACCTCCATTGGTTCCCTGTCCACCCTGTCCTCCAGAACCTCCATTGGCTCCCTGTCGTCCAGAACCTCCACTGGCTCCCTGTCCTCCAGAACCTCCATTGGCTCCCTGTCCTCCAGAACCTCCACTGGCTCCCTGTCCTCCAGAACCTCCACTGGCTCCCTGTCCTCCAGAACCTCCATTGGTTCCCTGTCCTCCCTGTCCTCCAGAACCTCCACTGGCTCCCTGTCCTCCAGAACCTCCACTGGCTCCCTGTCCTCCAGAGCCTCCACTGGCTCCCTGTCCTCCAGAACGTCCACTGGCTCTCTGTCCTCCAGAACCTCCACTGGCTCCCTGTCCTCCAGAGCCTCCACTGGCTCCCTGTCCTCCAGAACGTCCACTGGCTCTCTGTCCTCCACAACCTCCACTGGCTCCCTGTCCTCCAGAACCTCCACTGGCTCCCTGTCCTCCAGAACCTCCACTGGCTCCCTGTTCTCCAGAACCTCCACTGGCTCCCTGTCCTCCAAAACCTCCACTGACTCCCTGTCCTCCAGAACCTCCAGAACCTCCACTGGCTCCCTGTCCTCCAGAACCTCCACTGGTTCCCTGTCCTCCACAACCTCCACTGGCTCCCTGTCCGCCAGAACCTCCACTGGCTCCCTGTCCTCCAGAACCTCCACTGGCTCCCTGTCCTCCAGAACCTCCACTGGCTCCCTGTTCTCCAGAACCTCCACTGGCTCCCTGTCCTCCAGAACCTCCACTGACTCCCTGTCCTCCAGAACCTCCAGAACCTCCACTGGCTCCCTGTCGTCCAGAACCTCCACTGGCTCCCTGTCCTCCAGAACCTCCATTGGCTCCCTGTCCTCCAGAACCTCCACTGGCTCCCTGTCCTCCAGAACCTCCACTGGCTCCCTGTCCTCCAGAACCTCCCTGTCCTCCAGAACCTCCATTGGTTCCCTGTCCTCCCTGTCCTCCAGAACCTCCACTGGCTCCCTGTCCTCCAGAACCTCCACTGGCTCCCTGTCCTCCAGAGCCTCCACTGGCTCCCTGTCCTCCAGAACGTCCACTGGCTCTCTGTCCTCCAGAACCTCCATTGGCTCCCTGTCCTCCACAACCTCCACTGGCTCCCTGTCCTCCAGAACCTCCACTGGCTCCCTGTCCTCCAGAACCTCCACTGGCTCCCTGTTCTCCAGAACCTCCACTGGCTCCCTGTCCTCCAGAACCTGCACTGACTCCCTGTCCTCCAGAACCTCCAGAACCTCCATTGGCTCCCTGTCCTCCAGAATCTCCACTGGCTCCCTGTCCTCCAGAACCTCCACTGGCTCCCTGTCCTCCAGAACCTCCACTGGTTCCCTGTCCTCCACAACCTCCACTGGCTCCCTGTCCGCCAGAACCTCCACTGGCTCCCTGTCCTCCAGAACCTCCACTGGCTCCCTGTCCTCCAGAACCTCCACTGGTTCCCTGTCCTCCACAACCTCCACTGGCTCCCTGTCCGCCAGAACCTCCACTGGCTCCCTGTCCTCCAGAACCTCCACTGGCTCCCTGTCCTCCAGAATCTCCATTGGCTCCCTGTCCTCCAGAATCTCCACTGGCTCCCTGTCCTCCAGAACCTCCACTGACTCCCTGTCCTCCGGAACCTCCAGAACCTCCATTGGCTCCCTGTCCTCCAGAACCTCCACTGGCTCCCTGTCCTCCAGAACCTCCATTGGCACCCTGTCCTCCCTGTCCTCCAGAACCTCCATTGGCTCCCTGTCCTCCAGAACCTCCACTGGCTCCCTGTCCTCCAGAACCTCCACTGGCTCCCTGTCCTCCAGAACTTCCATTGGCTCCCTGTCCTCCCTGTCCTCCAGAACCTCCACTGGCTCCCTGTACTCCAGAACCTCCACTGGCTCCCTGTCCTCCAGAACCTTCACTGGCTCCCTGTCCCACAACGGATCCAGTTCAAAGTCCTTCTCCTCACTCACAAAGCCCTCCATAAGCCTCCTCCCACCTCACAGATCTGCTCCACCATCACACTCCTTCCCGCTCCCTCTGCTCCTCTGATGCCGACCTCCTGTCCACACCACTCAGAACCAGAACCAAGCAACGGACCTGGGGTGACAGAGCATTCGCCATAGCTGCCCCCTCCCTCTGGAACTCACTCCCCAAACACATCAGAGACGGCACCAACCGGTCCACTTTCAAATCACTCATCAAAGCTCACCTTTTTAGAACTGCTTTTAATGTGTCACCTGTGTTTTACCTGAGGATGTGACATCACTCTGGTGTTACCTGAGGATGTGACATCACTCTGGTGTTACCTGAGGATGTGACATCACTCTGGTGTTACCTGAGGATGTGACATCACACTGGTGTTACCTGAGGATGTGACATCACAGCTGTTACCTGAGTCTCCCATGGCGTACAGAGTGTAGCTGTCGACCTGTAAGTAGTTTGGGAAACGTTCTCTGTTGATCCACGACTTCAGATCACCGTCAAGTTTCTCTGAAACACAAATAAACAGTTTCATGTTTCATGTTTAATCACATTATTATTAACCCATTAGTAACCATGTCATTACCCCCCTCCGTATCATCAGAACCACTGTATGATCCAGACTGGAGGGGGTCAGCAGCTGTCTGCTCGGCTCCGTCACAGAACTGAAGACTTTATTTAAGCTTCACATCTAAACGTAAAGTAAACGTGAGGTTGACTCCCAGTAAAAAAGCACTGATTAATATATTGATCCACATTTAGCAGCCGGCGGAGCAGAGTGTGATTAAAGGACGACCCGCTCCACCTCCTGGGACACAGCTGTCCGTCTTTACTGCTGAGACACTGAGACAAGTCAAAGGACAGTTTCCTGTCTCACCGTCGAAGGGGAAGTAGCTTCCATCTTTAAAAACCACCACCGCCGGCAGAGAGCGGACGGACACGGCCTGGAGACAAGACTGAGATTAACCAGAGACATCGACACACATCACCAGTTCAGGTCTACCGTCCTCTACAGTCCTCTACAGTCCCCTACAGTCCTCTACAGTCCTCTACAGTCCTCTACAGTCCTCTACAGTCCCCTACAGTCCTCTACCGTCCCCTACAGTCCTCTACAGTCCTCTACCGTCCTCTACAGTCCTCTACAGTCCTCTACAGTCCTCTACAGTCCCCTACAGTCCTCTACCGTCCTCTACAGTCCTCTACAGTCCTCTACCGTCCTCTACAGTCCTCTACAGTCCTCTACAGTCCTCTACAGTCCCCTACAGTCCTCTACAGTCCTCTACAGTCCTCTACAGTCCTCTACAGTCCTCTACCGTCCCCTACAGTCCCCTACAGTCCTCTACCGTCCCCTACAGTCCTCTACAGTCCTCTACAGTCCTCTACAGTCCTCTACCGTCCTCTACAGTCCTCTACAGTCCCCTACAGTCCCCTACAGTCCTCTACAGTCCCCTACAGTCCTCTATAGTCCCCTACAGTCCCCTACAGTCCCCTACAGTCCTTTACCGTCCTCTACAGTCCTCTACAGTCCTCTACAGTCCTCTACAGTCCCCTACAGTCCTTTACCGTCCTCTACAGTCCTCTACAGTCCTCTACAGTCCCCTACAGTCCTCTACAGTCCTCTACAGTCCTCTACAGTCCCCTACAGTCCTCTACAGTCCCCTACAGTCCCCTACAGTCCTCTACAGTCCTCTACAGTCCCCTACAGTCCCCTACAGTCCCCTACAGTCCTCTACAGTCCCCTACAGTCCTCTACAGTCCCCTACAGTCCTCTACAGTCCTCTACCGTCCCCTACAGTCCTCTACAGTCCTCTACCGTCCCCTACAGTCCTCTACAGTCCCCTACAGTCCCCTACAGTCCTCTACAGTCCCCTACAGTCCTCTACAGTCCCCTACAGTCCCCTACAGTCCCCTACAGTCCCCTACAGTCCTTTACCGTCCTCTACAGTCCTCTACAGTCCCCTACAGTCCCCTACAGTCCTCTACAGTCCTCTACAGTCCTCTACAGTCCGCTACAGTCCTCTACAGTCCCTACAGGCCCTAAGTCCTACAGTCCCCTAGCATCGTCCCTACAGTCCCCTACAGTCCTCTACAGTCCTCTACAGTCCTCTACAGTCCTCTACAGTCCTCTACAGTCCTCTACAGTCCTCTACAGTCCCCTACAGTCCTCTACAGTCCTCTACAGTCCCCTACAGTCCCCTACAGTCCTCTACAGTCCTCTACAGTCCCCTACAGTCCTCTACAGTCCTCTACAGTCCCCTACAGTCCTCTACAGTCCTCTACAGTCCTCTTACAGTCCCCTACAGTCCTCTGCAGTCCTCTACAGTCCTCTACCGTCCCCTACAGTCCTCTACAGTCCTCTACAGTCCCTACAGTCCTCTACAGTCCACTACAGTCCCCTACAGTCCTCTACAGTCCCCTACAGTCCTCTACAGTCCTCTACAGTCCCTACAGTCCTCTACAGTCCCCTACAGTCCCCTACAGTCCCCTACAGTCCTCTACAGTCCTCTACAGTCCCCTACAGTCCTCTACAGTCCTCTACAGTCCCCTACAGTCCTCTACAGTCCTCTACCGTCCCCTACAGTCCTCTACAGTCCCCTACAGTCCCCTACAGTCCCCTACAGTCCCCTACAGTCCCCTACAGTCCCCTACAGTCCCCTACAGTCCTCTACAGTCCTCTACAGTCCCCTACAGTCCTCTACAGTCCTCTACCGTCCCCTACAGTCCTCTACAGTCCTCTACCGTCCCCTACAGTCCTCTACAGTCCCCTACAGTCCCCTACAGTCCTCTACAGTCCCCTACAGTCCTCTACAGTCCTCTACAGTCCCCTACAGTCCCCTACAGTCCCCTACAGTCCCCTACAGTCCCCTACAGTCCTTTACCGTCCTCTACAGTCCTCTACAGTCCTCTACAGTCCTCTACAGTCCTCTACAGTCCCCTACAGTCCTCTACAGTCCCCTACAGTCCTCTACAGTCCCCTACAGTCCTCTACAGTCCCCTACAGTCCCCTACAGTCCTCTACAGTCCTCTACAGTCCCCTACAGTCCTCTACAGTCCCCTACAGTCCTCTACAGTCCTCTACAGTCCCCTACAGTCCTCTACAGTCCCCTACAGTCCTCTACAGTCCTCTACAGTCCCCTACAGTCCTCTACAGTCCTCTACAGTCCCCTACAGTCCTCTACAGTCCTCTACAGTCCTCTACAGTCCCCTACAGTCCCCTACAGTCCCCTACAGTCCTCTACAGTCCTCTACAGTCCTCTACAGTCCCCTACAGTCCCCTACAGTCCTCTACAGTCCTCTACAGTCCTCTACAGTCCCCTACAGTCCCCTACAGTCCTCTACAGTCCTCTACAGTCCCCTACAGTCCTCTACAGTCCTCTACAGTCCGTCCTCTACAGTCAGTCCAACCTTTGGCAGGATGTCTCTGGTACAAGAGAAGAAGTAGGTGTGAACGATCAGCTCCTCGGCTGCTGACGTGTAGTTTCCCTAAAAACACATCGGAGGTCAGAGGTCAGAGGTCAGCAGTGTCTGTGTGTGTGTGTGTGTGTGTGTGTGTGTGTGTGTGTGTGTGTGTGTGTGTGTGTGTGTGTGTGTGCGCGTGTGTGTGTGTGTGTGTGTGTGTGTGTGTGTGTGTGTGTGTGTGTGTTTGTGTGTTTACCTTCAGCTGTGAAGTTGCTCCAACGTAAACAAACATGACATCATGGCGGTTCATGGCGTGCTGGAAGAGCTGCAGACTGCTCAGGGATCGAACCAGCGGCCTGAACAACACGACACGGACGGGTCACACCGCTGTGATGTCACACTGACCGCTGTGATGTCACACTGACCGGCGTGATGTCACACTGACCGCTGTGATGTCACACTGACCGCTGTGATTTCACACTGATCGCTGTGATGTCACACTGATCGCTGTGATGTCACACTGCCTGCTGTGATGTCACACTGCCTGCTGTGATGTCACACTGATCGCTGTGATTTCACACTGATCGCTGTGATGTCACACTGCCTGCTGTGATGTCACACTGATCGCTGTGATGTCACACTGACCGCTGTGATGTCACACTGCCTGCTGTGATGTCACACTGATCGCTGTGATGTCATTACTTTGTTGTTTTATATTAAACAATCTTTTATAGTTTCATTAAAACTAGCGTCACGTCTACCTGAAGAACTACTGACAGGTTAAGGTTGCTGCTCTGTGATTGGCTGATCTGGAGACAGAGAGAGATCTGATTGGATGTGCTTTACTCACCCGCCCACTCGATTAGCAAAGTCCATGATTCCATCTTTGGTTCTCGGTCCTGAATAATTATATTTCACATCTTTCTTCAGCCTGAAAACGGAGAACATATCTTCAAATAACCTTATAATAACCTTAACATGACCTTAAAATAACCTTAACATGACCTTCAAATGACCTTAAAATAACCTTAACATGACCTTAACATGACCTTCACATGACTTTGAAATAACCTTAACATGACCTTAAAATAACCTTAAAATAACCTTCATATGACCTTAAAATAACCTTAACATGACCTTAACATGACCTTGAAATAACCTTAACATGACCTTAAAATAACCTTAAAATAACCTTAACATGACCTTAAAATAACCTTAAAATAACCTTAACATGACCTTCAAATGACCTTAAAATAACCTTAACATGACCTTCAAATGACCTTAAAATAACCTTAACATGACCTTAACATGACCTTCACATGACCTTGAAATAACCTTAACATGACCTTAAAATAACCTTAAAATAACCTTAAAATGACCTTCAAATGACCTTAAAATAACCTTAACATGACCTTCAAATGACCTTAAAATAACCTTAACATGACCTTAACATGACCTTCACATGACCTTGAAATAACCTTAACATGACCTTAAAATAACCTTAAAATAACCTTAAAATGACCTTAAAATAACCTTAAAATAACATTAACTTGACCTTCAAATGACCTTGAAATAACCTTAACATGACCTTAAAATAACCTTAAAATAACCTTAAAATGACCTTAAAATAACCTTAAAATAACCTTAACATGACCTTCAAATGACCTTAAAATAACCTTAACATGACCTTAACATGACCTTAAAATAACCCTAAAATTACCTTTATTTGTCTGCTGAAGAACACAGCATAGATAAGGGATAGTTCAGGCGTTTCTCAGTGGGGTTCTATGAGGTTCTGATCCATAGTTAGTGAATTACTACAGTAGATGGAATTTGGAGCAATTTGTAGTAATACACTGACTCTAGATCAGTAAAGATGTGAAACACTGACTGTTTTTTATTATGTTATTTTCTCATTATTAGTGAGAAATAACGAAGAAACATCATTTATAAGATAGAGGATGAGAGGATGAATCATGTGTAGAGGATGAGAGGATGAATTATGTGTAGAGGATGAGAGGATGAATCATGTGTAAAGGATGAGAGGATGAATCATGTGTAGAGGATGAGAGGATGAATCACGTGTAGAGGATGAGAGGATGAATCACGTGTAGAGGATGAGAGGATGAATCACGTGTAAAGGATGAGAGGATGAATCATGTGTAAAGGATGAGAGGATGAATCATGTGTAAAGGATGAGAGGATGAATCACGTGTAGAGGATGAGAGGATGAATCATGTGTAAAGGATGAGAGGATGAATCACGTGTAAAGGATGAGAGGATGAATCATGTGTAGAGGATGAGAGGATGAATCATGTGTAAAGGATGAGAGGATGAATCATGTGTAGAGGATGAGAGGATGAATCATGTGTAGAGGATGAGAGGATGAATCATGTGTAGAGGATGAGAGGATGAATCATGTGTAGAGGATGAGAGGATGAGTCACGTGTAGAGGATGAGAGGATGAATCATGTGTAAAGGATGAGAGGATGAATCATGTGTAAAGGATGAGAGGATGAATCATGTGTAAAGGATGAGAGGATGAATCATGTGTAAAGGATGAGAGGATGAATCATGTGTAAAGGATGAGAGGATGAATCATGTGTAGAGGATGAGAGGATGAATCACGTGTAGAGGATGAGAGGATGAATCATGTGTAGAGGATGAGAGGATGAATCATGTGTAAAGGATGAGAGGATGAATCATGTGTAAAGGATGAGAGGATGAATCATGTGTAGAGGATGAGAGGATGAATCATGTGTAAAGGATGAGAGGATGAATCATGTGTAGAGGATGAGAGGATGAATCACGTGTAGAGGATGAGAGGATGAATCACGTGTAGAGGATGAGAGGATGAATCATGGACTCACATGAGGATGGCTGGATAACCTCGAACCTTGAACTCTTTGGACAAACCTGCAGAGAGAAACACAGCATCACCTCTGACCTCTGACCTCTGACCTCTGCACAAAACATCTGGATGATCAGTTATACAAGAAGATCTGCTACACCAAGTAACCACTTCAGACTGATCATTATATATATCATCATATATCTATGTTTATTATATACAGTATATATTATATACAGTGTATCATCATATATCTATGTATATACAATATATATATATATATATTATATACAGTGTATCATCATATATCTTTGTATATATAATATATATATATATATTATATAGTGTATCATCATATATCTATGTATATATAATATATATATATCTATGAGTGTAACATCATATATCTATGTATATAATATATCTATATCTATGTGTATATCTATGTATATAATATATCTATATCTATGTGTATCATCATTTATCTATGTATATAATATATCTATATCTATGTGTATATCTATGTATATAATATATCTATATCTATGTGTATATCTATGTATATATATATATATATATATATATATATATATATTATATACAGTGTAACATCATATATCTATGTATATAATATATCTATATCTATGTGTATATCTATGTATATATATATATATATATATATATATATATATATATATATACATATATATATATATATATATATATATACATATATATATATTATATACAGTGTATCATCATTTATCTATGTATATATAATATATATATATATATATTATATACAGTGTAACATCATATATCTATGTATATAATATATCTATATCTATGTGTATATCTATGTATATATATATATATATATATATATATATATATACATATATATATATTATATACAGTGTATCATCATTTATCTATGTATATATAATATATATATATATATTATATACAGTGTAACATCATATATCTATGTATATATATATATATATATATATATTATATACAGTGTAACATCATATATCTATGTATATAATATATCTATATCTATGTGTATATCTATGTATATATATATATATATATATATATATATATATACATATATATATATTATATACAGTGTATTCTACACAGTGACCAGGTGATTGGCTTCCTGCTCTCACCTGTCTATATTAGACTGTTAGCAGGTTTAATCGCTAATTCTGCTTTTATTGTGGAAGTCTTATGTTGTTTATTTTATAACACATTATTATGATACTTTTATTTTGATAGTTTGCTATGGTAGTTTTATTCTGGTAGTGTTACTGACCGGTGCTGGCGATGGCGTTTGATTTTCCAACGTTGACCGGAGAGCCGAGACTCTTCAGTTCTGATCCGATCTGATGCCAAACAGGATCCAGCTGTTTACAGAAGGAACACCAGGGGGCGTAGAACTGCACACAGAGCAGAAATACACATTATATACACTATATATACACTATATATATATACACAGACCAGATATACACTATATATACACTATATATATATATACAGACCAGATATACACTATATATACAGTATATATACACTATATATATACTATATATATATACACAGACCAGATATACACTATATATACACTATATATATATACACAGACCAGATATACACTATATATACACTATATATATATATACAGACCAGATATACACTATATATACAGTATATATACACTATATATATACTATATATATATATACAGACCAGATATACACTATATATACACTATATATACGCTATATATATATACACAGACCAGATATACACTATATATACACTATATATATATATACAGACCAGATATACACTATATATACAGTATATATACACTATATATATACTATATATATATACACAGACCAGATATACACTATATATACAGTATATATACACTATATATATACTATATATATATATACAGACCAGATATACACTATATATACAGTATATATACACTATATATATATACACAGACCAGATATACACTATATATATATACAGTATATATATACACAGAGCAGATATAAACTATATATATAAATACATATATATATGCTGTATATATATATATATATATACGGTGTATATATATATATATATGTATATATATATATATATATATATATATATATATATATATACTGTATATATACATATATCACATTATATATAACCTGTCAACCATTACGTATAACCTGTTAACCATTACGTTTATATAATTAAACATAATAAAGGTGAACTACTTTGACGTACTTTTATGAGCCAGATCTCGTCGACTCCTCTGGTCTCCATGAAGCTGTTGAAAAGAAGACAGCTCATTTCATCATGTTTATTATATATCATATATATATCTATATATATATTATAAAATTATCTACTCTACTGTAGTCAAGTCAGTGATCTACTGATGTTCATCTTCATGTGTTCATGTACATTATATATATATATATATATATATATATATAATATTACCTACTCTACTGTAGTCAAGTCAGTGATCTACTGATGTTCTTCATGTGTTCATGTACATTATATATATATATATATATATATATATATATATTACCTACGTTACTGTAGTAAAGTCAGTGATCTACTGATGTTCTTCAGCTGTTCTAACAGAGATAAACAGAATCATTCAGACACCAGATGTTTTATTTACATGTGAAATAGTTTGAATGAACTGATTCGTATCCCACGTATCCCTTTGCATATAAATTATTAATAAAAAATCAGTACTGCGTTTTTGAGAATCAATAAAGTATCACAAAACATAATTTTACAATATATATACATATATATGTAGACAATATATATATGTATATATACACATATAGCGACAGTCTAGCAGTTTGTACTCACGAATCATCAAGCTCCTCCACGAAGGCATACACCGACACGAACAGCAGCAGCACTGAAAACAGTAAACGGCTGATCAGTGATCAATAATAAACAGTTGATCAGTGATCAATAATAAACAGTTCATCAGTGATCAATAATAAACAGTTGATCAGTGATCAATAATAAACAGTTCATCAGTGATCAATAATAAACAGTTCATCAGTGATCAATAATAAACAGTTCATCAGTGATCAATAATAAACAGTTGATCAGTGATCAATAATAAACAGTTGATCAGTTGATCAGTGATCAATAATAAACAGTTCATCAGTGATCAATAATAAACAGTTGATCAGTGATCAATAATAAACAGTTCATCAGTGATCAATAATAAACAGTTGATCAGTGATCAATAATAAACAGTTGATCAGTGATCAATAATAAACAGTTGATCAGTTGATCAGTGATCAATAATAAACAGTTGATCAGTGATCAATAATAAACAGTTGATCAGTGATCAATAATAAACAGTTGATCAGTGATCAATAATAAACAGTTGATCAGTTGATCAGTGATCAATAATAAACAGTTCATCAGTGATCAATAATAAACAGTTGATCAGTGATCAATAATAAACAGTTCATCAGTGATCAATAATAAACAGTTGATCAGTGATCAATAATAAACAGTTCATCAGTGATCAATAATAATCAGTTGATCAGTGATCAATAATAAACAGCTGATCAGTTGATCAGTGATCAATAATAAACAGCTGATCAGTTGATCAGTGATCAATAATAACCAACAAACACACATTTAGATTTTTCTCTTTAACAGCTAAAGAATCTCAACTCAAGGATCACTTGTTCTGGAGCTTTCGACCGGGAATCGATGATTGATGAATAAAAGCTGAGCAGATGGACAGAAGTCTCACTCTGATCCTTTTCTCTGGCACATTCCACTTAATAACTCAATAAGAGCTGCGATCGGTTTATTGATCACCGATTGATGAAATGTGCCGATGAGACAGGAAACAGGTTACACGTTAATCCAGCAGCATCACACCATGTGTTTCAGATTAATGTGAATCTGATCTAATCAATACGTCCTGGTTAACCCGTTAAGGTGTGAGCAGCGTCCAGAGTCAGTGAAACGATGAGTGGAGTTCGGTGGAGGACGTACCTGAGAGCAGAACTGACTTCTTCTGGTCCGACATGTTGACTGATGGAGGATCTGCAGCAGACAGATTAACAGATAATCTACCAACTGCTAACACGGCCTAATCTGACGGATTAACAGTTACATTCAATCCACTGAAGCTTTATTGACACCAGCAACAACACAGACAGAGTCTACAGAGGATGTCAAACAGGAAGTCATGTTCATGACGGGGAGGAGAGACGGAGGGAAAGGAGGAGAGGAACAGAGGAAGTGAGGAAGGAAACAAGGAGGTAGAAAAGGAGGCGAGCAGACGTGAGAACGAGTCTGATCGATCAATACTGATCTGGAGTCAGTCTGTGTGACGTTGATGGAGGACGATCAATATTTATTTATATTATATTATATTTATAAATCAGTTTAAAGATGAAAATCAAGTTTAATCACAATAAAAGCTGATCGATCCTCTTCTGACGATCAATAATTAAATCAATAATACTGAGAGCATGTATACAAGCAGTGAACATAAGCAGCGTAACCATGACGACCGACAGCAAAACAGTGATGTCATCACTGTTAAAGTCCAGCCCCGCCCCCAATATGATGTTTTCTCTGCGTCCAATCAAAACCTTCGATCAGCAACAAAAGCACTTCCTCCCGGACGTCAGGCGGTTTCTTCTTCTTCTGTTTCATCGTGGCGTGTGAAGGGGGCGGAGCCATCTCTCCATCATCAGGCGAGTCAGTGTCAGCCGTCTGTCCGCTGCTGACGGAGGAGGGCGGCGTGGGCGGTGTGGGCGGCGTGGGCGGCGTGGGCGGCGTGGGCGGCGTGGGCGGGTTTGTGATGGCGTAGATGATGGGGTTGTGGTTGGAAGTCGGTCAGATTCAGACTGATGTGACACACGATGATGTCACAGGTCAGGAGACAACACGCCATCTTAGACTATTTACATGTACGGAACCTTTGAAACTGCTTTCTTGAGTGAAATACTTTATAAATAATATACATTATCATACATGATATAATCTGTATAATCAGTGCTCTGTGAACACAGGAAGTGATACTGAACTCCTTAATGTAACGCCGTGTCAGCCGACGCCATGTATCACCACGACTACCACGCCATCATCGCTGCTCGCAGCTTTACTTTACTGTCCTCATTAGACACATTAATAACATCATTATTAATGATTTAAGATGTTTTTAGGGATCTTAATGGATACATTAATGACTGTAATATATTAAAGTATTTATACGAGATTGTCCGCAAAGTTTAAGAGTTTTAAAGGGTAAAAACACATTAACATTTACACCATCCCTCAATTTATAATGTTAAATTAATACTTTATTTTAGGCCATTTGGTACATTTTAAGGGTTTTTATCATTTAAAAAAAACTAAAATTGTGCAAATAACACAAATTCATTAGTTAACAGCTGGGGTCATTGTCAAGTACCTCTTAAGATGTTTTTACCCATTAAAAACCCCTTAATATATTCTATTAAGGGTTAATTAAAGGTTAACTAAGGGATGATTAAGGGTTAATTAAAGGTTAACTAAGGGATGATTAAGGGTTAATTAAAGGTTAACGAAGGGATGATTAAGGGTTAATTAAAGGTTAGCGAAGGGATGATTAAGAGTTAATTAAAGGCTAACGAAGGGATGATTAAGAGTTAATTAAAGGTTAACGAAGGGATGATTAAGGGTTAATTAAAGGCTAACGAAGGGATGATTAAGGGTTAATTAAAGGTTAGCGAAGGGATGATTAAGAGTTAATTAAAGGCTAACGAAGGGATGATTAAGAGTTAATTAAAGGTTAACGAAGGGATGATTAAGGGTTAATTAAAGGTTAGCGAAGGGATGATTAAGAGTTAATTAAAGGCTAACGAAGGGATGATTAAGAGTTAATTAAAGGCTAACGAAGGGATGATTAAGGGATAATTAAAGGTTAACGAAGGGATGATTAAGGGATAATTAAAGGTTAGCGAAGGGATGATTAAGAGTTAATTAAAGGCTAACGAAGGGATGATTAAGAGTTAATTAAAGGTTAACGAAGGGATGATTAAGGGTTAATTAAAGGTTAGCGAAGGGATGATTAAGAGTTAATTAAAGGCTAACGAAGGGATGATTAAGAGTTAATTAAAGGCTAACGAAGGGATGATTAAGGGATAATTAAAGGTTAACGAAGGGATGATTAAGGGATAATTAAAGGTTAACTAAGGGATGATTAAGGGATAATTAAAGGTTAACTAAGGGATGATTAAGGGTTAATTAAAGGTTAACGAAGGGATGATTAAGGGTTAATTAAAGGTTAGTTGTGTCTTTTAACTAAATCAAAAATAAAACACTGAGTTTAGTTTTTATGTTTCGTCTCATTTTTTACTTTTATTTAAAAATCCAGCAGATAAAAAACAACCAATGAAAATCCTCAGACTGTCTGTGACATCATGAAATGGGACACAGTAGCCCCGCCCACAGACTGACGGTCCAATCAGAGCGTCCGATCAGCTGTGAGGTCACAGCCGTGGTGTCTGCGGACGTGTCTCAGCAGCAGCTGGCGGTCTGGACTCGAGTACTCACACTGTTGGCATGGAAACGCCTCGCCGGTGTGATGACGGCGAGCGTGGAGGTCCAAACTCTTCTTCTGGATACTGAGACCAATCAGAGCAGAGATACTCACATGATGAGCCAATCACAGCAGAGACTCTCTCCTGGTGAACCAATCACAGCAGAGACTCTCTCCTGGTGAACCAATCACAGCAGAGACTCTC
>CAKAOJ020000447.1:335000-340000 GCA_916701645.2 Sebastolobus alascanus | reverse complement strand
TCAACACGACAAAGCACATGTTTATAACACCACACACTGGAAAATCTTTCCAGATCCTTCATCATTCTGTAATAATTAAAATCTATTTTTAAACGAGCTTTCAACATTTTTACAAACATCAGAACAGCATCATCATCTACAGCTTTCTCTATTCTGTTCCTTCTGCTCAGATACACGGCCATCTTTGCACTCCCCAGAAGGAAATTAAAGAGCTGGCATTTGTCTTTACTCTTCTGAGAGTACCTGTAGCCCAGAATGAACATACGTTTGGAGAAAACTTCCCCAAACAGTCCAAAAAACTGTCCCAACATTGTAAACAGTGGCAGCAGTCGATAACACTCCATGAAACAATGAAAAACAGTCTCACGATGAGGACAGAATGGACAGTCATGACTTACATCAGGATTAATGACAGAGACAAATGCATTCACAGCCACGATACCATATAAAACCCTCCACTGCAGGTCAGCAGTTCTTTTAATCAGTGGTGGTTTATACAGCGCTCTCCATTCAGGTCCAACACTATCACTGAGACCTAAGTGAGCTCTCCATGGAGTGTCAGTTTTACCATTCAATTTGTCCTTGTGCAAAACTTTGACAAACGTTTTATACACTAGTTTTCCGTTTGCATCTTGGAAAGAAAACTCAGAAGAACTCCCACTCTTTAAAAACAATCCTGTACAGTCCTTAAAATCTGGGGAAATGCTCAGCGAAGGGAAAACATCATTATCATCAGGTTTAACAGAGCCGTCACAATACCGCTGTAACAGAGTCCGCTCACTAACTGAGAGAGCTTCTCTCCATTTATTGAGCAGAAGAGAGATAGCTCGAGTCGATTTCACCTCTAAGCGGCAGGCAAGAGGAGCTGCATCGTCCAAGTTTGCACCTGCGAGCTGAACTACATGTTCCAGAGTCACCACATTAGACACACAGAACCGCCGGAGCAGAGTCGGCCCAACCTGACCGACTGCACTGAGACGGGTCCCATAAAGAACTGGTTCCTGGAGCAGCCAGTACATTGAGCTGTGGTGTCCCAGCATCTTTTTCTTTAACAGGCTCCACACCTTAAACAGTCCACGATAGAAATCAGGTAATTCCTTGATGTCAGGCTGCTTTAAGTCCATCAGAAACAAAGATCTGTTCAGTCCCGGTCCACCTAGCTGACTCAGAATGGTACAAGCCAGCGGCCTCCACACTAAATCAGCAGGACCACACAGAAACCTCTGTACGAACTGGAAACGGAAGGAAGCCGCCCTGCTGCTCAGGTGGATCAGGCCCTGTCCTCCGTCGTCCTTCGGCAGAAACAGCACACTCTGAGGTACCCAGTGCAGTCGGTCCCAGAAGAAGTTCACAAGAAGAGCCTGGATCTTTGACAGCAGATCAGGTGGGGGGTCAACACATGACAGGCGATGCCATAAAGTGGACGATACCAAATTGTTGGTGATGAGGACTCGACCTCTGTAGGACATTTTTGTTGTAATCCACTTCCACCTTGCCAAACGACCTTTGACCTTCTCAAGAACATTTTCCCAGTTTTTAAGAACAAAAGATTGATCACCCAAAAACACTCCCAAATATTTCAGCCCCCTCGTCTTCCAAATCAACCCCCCAGGCAAACTGAGGTTCTTCTCCAGTCCGCCAACACTGAGAGCTTCACTTTTGTCCCAGTTAACTTTGGCTGAAGATATTGAGCCAAACTGGACGACATCCCTTACCAACATGTCAATATCCTGCTGGCTGTCCACCAGGATGACCACATCGTCTGCATAGGCTGACAATTTTAAAGGTGCGTTACAACCCGGAATTGTCAGCCCCTTAAGGTCAGATCTTAGTTTGTGTAACAAAGGCTCGATTGCTAAGGAATATAACATGCCAGAGAGGGCGCAGCCTTGTCTAACTCCCCTTTGAACCTGAAAAGGAGCGCTCAAACCGCCATTGATTTTCAGGACGCTCTGAATGTCACAATACAAAACCTTAACCTTATTAATAAAACAAGGACCAAAACCAAAGGCACTCAACGTGAGCCATAAATATTCATGCTCAACACGATCAAAAGCTTTTTCCTGATCAATTGATATGATCCCAGCTTTGAGGCCAAACAGCTTAGAGATCTCTAAAAGGTCTCGAACCAAAATAATATGATCAGAAATCCGCCTGCCTGGTACACAGTAGGTCTGATCACACTGAATCACTTGCTCCATCACTCTGCTCAGCCTGGTTGCCAGCACCTTGGAGAGGAGCTTATAATCAGAGCAGAGCAGTGACACCGGCCTCCAGTTTTTGATGAACTGCAGGTCACCTTTCTTAGGCAGTAAGGTAAGGACCGCCCTCCTGCAGCTCAGCGGCAGACGCCCTCCGGCGAGACTATCACTCAGTACTGCCAGCAGATCCCCCCCCACCACCGACCACAAAGACTTATAGAAGTCAACAGGTAGACCATCTATTCCAGGAGCTTTCCCACTCTGCATGCTCTGCAGAGCAGCATAGAGTTCATCAGAGGAGAGAGCTGCTTCCAACTCTACATGACTCTGCTGCTCAACCTGAGGAAGACCAGTGTAGAAGCTCTGAGACACTTCCTGCTCCTCTCTGTGCTCACATTTAAACAGGCTACTGTAGAAGCTGACAGCATGTTTGCGGATTGCAGTGTGATCAGTCAGCACTTTCCCAGTGTCAGACTTTAAACTGTGAATAAACCTTTTCTGTCCATTCTTACGCTCCAGACCAAAGAAGAAGTGTGACGGGACATCCATTTGGTCTACATTCTGAAATCGGGACCTAACCAGAGCCCCCTGAGCTGAGACACCCAGCAGGTTGGCTAAAACAGACCTTTTAACTTTAAGTTTCTCAGTATGACGTTGGTCTCCTGTGGCCTCAGCTAAGTCTCGGAGTTCATCCACTTCAGACTCCAGAGCTTCCACTGAACTCATTAAGGTTTTTGTGACATTCTGAGTGTACTGTTGACATAATTGTTTGATTTGAACCTTTCCAAAATCCCACCACTGTTGTAAAGACATAAAATCAGATTTCATATTTTGGTGGTTTTTCCAAAAAAAGACAAAGGTTTCTCTGAAGTTCCTATCCTCCAGTAAAGCTGTGTTAAAATGCCAATAGGCACTACTGGATTTTACATATTTTATAAAAACAGAAGCTGTTACAAGCGAGTGATCTGAAAAACCAACAGGGCTGATTGAACAACTTTTAAAAACATTAAAATGATGTTTAAAACAGTAAAAACGATCAAGCCTGGCCATAGACAGTACGTTATCTCTGACATGTGTCCAAGTGTATTGTCTCTGTTTATTATGAAAGCCTCTCCACACATCACACAACTCCTGAGCCTCCATGAGATGAATCAGACGAGTGCGAGAGGCAGCGTGAGGCTCTGCATGGTTCCTGTCTAACCTGCTGTCCTCAGTACAGTTAAAGTCTCCACCAATGAAAACATATTCTTCACTGTTACAGTTCTTAATCACTTCATTTAAAACATCTAGAAACACTACTCTCTCCGCTCCCACAACCGGAGCATAAATATTAATAAACACCATCTTTACATTTTCATATACTGCTCTGACTTTTAACATACGACCTTTAATAAGTTCTTCACATTCTACAGACTGAGGAATAAAGTTTCTGGAAAAAAGAATTCCAACCCCACAGCTGTTACTGGTTTTGTGAGTTAAAAAGGTTTCACCAGTCCATTCTTTCCTCCAGTCAGCCTCGTTATCATCAGTACTGTGTGTCTCTTGTACCAAGATAACATCGAGCTTCTTTAGAGAACACAGTTTGAAAAGAGAAGCCCTTTTCCCATCATCCCTTGCTCCATTTAAGTTCAGGCTTCCTATTCTTATGTCCCCCATAGCATAGAAAAAAAATTGTAAAACGTAAGCAACTGAACAAAACAAGAGACAAAAGTTGTATCTACTAGATTTATTCATCATCTTTTAACTGCTTTTTGACCTTTTGAAGTAGTTTCTTTAGACGGTAAGTCTCCTGGTCAGTGAAAGCTTTCTCCCCAAAAAGTCTAGGGCTTCTCAGAAAACTCCTCACTGAATCGACAAAGAGCTGTAAATCAGGGAACACGCTTTCAACTTTAACATTTCTGGCTCCCTTAGAGTCCTGCAGGAACTTCTTAATACTGGTTAAAGAGTATCCACTCCTCCTGTGAGGAAGCTAGAGACTCCACATCACTCTCCTCATCACCTTCACTCTCACCTGACTGCAGACTCTCAGTCTGAGGAGAAATCTTCTTCACTTTACCAGAAGACTGACACTCATCACTGGTCACCTTCCTCTTCTTCTTCTCTTTAGAAGAGTCTTCATCAACCAACATCTCACTCTCTTCCTCCAGAGAACATTCTGCCTCCTTTATTTCAGTCTGTGTGTTGACTGTGTCACTATTAATACTGTCAGTGTGTGGCTGATCAATAACCTCCACAACCGCACCTGAACCAGCAGAGACCGGACCAACCGCACCTGAACCAGCAGAGACCGGACCAACCGCACCTGAACCAGCAGAGACCGGACCAACCGCACCTGAACCAGCAGAGACCGGACCAACCGCACCCGAACCAGCAGAGACCGGACCAACCGCACCTGAACCAGCAGAGACCGGACCAACCGCACCTGAACCAGCAGAGACCGGACCAACCGCACCTGAACCAGCAGAGACCGGACCAACCGCACCTGAACCAGCAGAGACCGGACCAACCGCACCTGAACCAGCAGAGACCGGACCAACAGCACCTGAACCAGCAGAGACCGGACCAACCTCACCTGATCCAATAGAGACCGGACCAACCCCAGCCGAACCAGCAGAGACCGGACCAACCTCACCCGAACCAGCGGAGACCGGAACAACTTCACCTGAGCCAGCAGAGACCGGAACAACCCCACCTGAGCCAGCAGAGACCGGACCAGCCACACCTGAACCAGCAGAGACCGGACCAACCGCACCTGTACCAGCGGAGACCGGACCAACCTCACCCGAACCAGCGGAGACC
>CAKAOJ020000447.1:290000-327500 GCA_916701645.2 Sebastolobus alascanus | reverse complement strand
TGGGTTCTATGGGTACCCACGAGTCTCCCCTTTACAGACATGCACACTTTATGATAATCACATGCAGTATAAATGTGTTATTGTCTCCTATTCTAAAATGGTGTATCTGAATATTTCTGCATACTGGGGTTCATAAACAGTGTTGAACTACATGAATTGTGTATCAGTGTAAAGCGGAGACTCTGGTGGATCCAATGAGCCCAACTGTATTCATGTGTGATGATGTTAGTCCCCATAGGAGACATTTCATTGACCTCACTGTATAAAATGACCTGTGGTGACCTCTAGGATAATTACAGCCTATTTGTGATATATTTTAAATGGGAGGTAAATTGTACAGAGTCTGGTGGGAGAGGTCTAGACGATTCTACGATCCTGATGGATAGTTTGCAGATATTTTCTGTGGAGACTTTTGAGCAAATTTCTTCAATGAAATTGAAATGTGACAGTTGTGAGTGTGTGTTAAATGCTCCGTATTGTGAGCAGAGTCTGGTGGGTGGAGGTCTGTCGGGACCCTGAAGGCCTCTTTTTCTTTCTGTGTTTTCAGTCTTTTGTCTTGTGAACTTTGACGTCGCCAAGTTTCTTACCTGCAGGCCGTCAGCCAATCAGCATGCAGCAGCTGGGCCTGCGTGTCAGGACGGACAGACGAGTCCTGTTCAGGACGGTTATACCTGCAGCCGGAGCTGGGCTGTGATTGGCTGCAGCCTGACAGCAGCTGGACTGTGATTGGCTGCAGCCGGCAGCTGGTTGGTGTATAAATGAGTGGAGGGCCGTGAAGTCCTCCTCTTCTTCTTCTTCTTCTTCACCTCCAGCTGAAGCTCTGCAGAGACCACAAACACAGTAAGAGGCCCTTTAGTCTGTATTTCTACCTCTTTTACTTCATTCTTCTTTTCAATTTCACATTTACACCTTTTAAAAAGATGTTTTATCTTCATGTTGAGGGACGGGTTCGTTTATACACACTTATTATTTTACTCTGTTGTTGTTGTTCTATCTATATCTATATCTATATCTATCTATATCTATATATCTATCTATATATATATAGATAGATAGATAGATAGATATACTGTATATCTATATCTATCTATATCTATATCCATCTATCTATATATCTATATAAATATACAGTATATAGATAGATAGATAGATAGATATAATGTATATATATATATATATATATTGATGATATCGATACAGATAGATATCTATCTATATATACAGTATACATACAGTATATATACAGTATACAGTATATCTTTAGAGGAGTACATGTGGTGTGAAGTTGGTGACGGGGCCGGATGAACCAGTCTGAGGGCCTCGGGGGGGAATGTGCTGCTGGGCCCCTGCTGCCCCCTCCCCCAACCTGGTTACTTTAACTAGGCGGAGGACAAGGGGGGGGGGGGAGGAGGAAGATTACTCTTCTGTTGGTTCTCCAACTCGACGACACAGGAGAGACTTTTAATGTGAAACACAGGGATTCTCAGAGCAGATGTATTTCACATACATCTGCTCTGAGAATCCCTTAACTAACCCTTAACTAACCCTTAACTAACCCTTAACTAACCCTTAACTTCTCCTTCATCTAGCTCAGTGGTCGTAGCTACATCCTTCGTTTGTTAATTTAAGATGTAAAAGTCTTTTAAAATGGACAGAGGCTTTTATTTTGTTAATCATAACTGATCATATGTTAATTCCTGTCTCACCTGTGTGGTTGTGTGTGTGTGTGTGTGTGTGTGTGTGTGTGTGTGTGTGTGTGTGTGTGTGTGTGTGTGTGTGTGTGTGTGTGTGTGTGTGTGTGTGTGTGTGTGTGTGTGTGCGTGTGCGTGCGTGTAGTCATGGCTAAGGAGAAAATTCACATCAACATCGTGGTGATCGGCCACGTGGATTCTGGGAAATCGACCACGACGGGTCACCTGATCTACAAACTGGGAGGCATCGACAAGAGAGCGATCGAG
The DNA here is from genome assembly GCA_916701645.2 of Sebastolobus alascanus. NCBI lineage: Eukaryota > Metazoa > Chordata > Actinopteri > Perciformes > Sebastidae > Sebastolobus > Sebastolobus alascanus. The sequence continues at coordinate 325,542 of CAKAOJ020000447.1, read as the reverse complement.
AAGTTCGAGAAGGAGGCGGCAGAGGTCAGTACTACACAGTACTACACAGTACTACACAGTACTACACAGTACTACACAGTACTACACTGTACTACACAGTACTACACAGTACTACACTGTACTACACAGTACTGCACAGTACTACACAGTACTACACAGTACTACACAGTACTGCACAGTACTACACAGTACTACACAGTACTACACAGTACTACACAGTACTACACTGTACTACACAGTACTACACAATACTACACAGTACTACACAGTACTACACAGTACTACACTGTACTACACAGTACTGCACAGTACTACACAGTACTACACTGTACTACACAGTACTACACAGTAATACACCGTACTGCACAGTACTACACAGTACTACACAGTACTACACAGTACTACACAGTACTGCACAGTACTACACAGTACTACACAGTACTACACAGTACTACACTGTACTACACTGTACTACACAGTACTACACAGTACTACACAGTACTACACTGTACTACACAGTACTGCACAGTACTACACAGTACTACACTGTACTACACAGTACTACACAGTACTACACAGTACTACACCGTACTGCACAGTACTACACAGTACTACACAGTACTACACAGTACTACACAGTAATACACCGTACTGCACAGTACTACACAGTACTACACAGTACTACACAGTACTGCACAGTACTACACAGTACTACACAGTATTACACCATACTACAAAGTACTACACAGTATTACATCGTACTACACCATACTAAACAGTACTACACAGTACTACACCGTACTACACAGTACTACACCGTACTACACCGTACTACACAGTACTACACAGTACTACACTATACTACACCATACTACACAGTACTACACCGTAATACACGTACTACACAGTACTACACCGTACTACACCGTACTACACAGTACTATACCGTACTACACAGTACTACACCGTACTACACCGTACTACACAGTACTATACCGTACTACACAGTACTACACCGTACTACACCGTACTACACAGTACTATACCGTACTACACAGTACTACACAGTAATACACCGTACTACACCGTACTACACAGTGCTACACAGTATTACACAGTACTACACTGTACCACACAGTACCACACCGTACTACACAGTAATACATCGTACTACACCATACTAAACAGTACTACACAGTACTACACTGTACCACACAGTACTACACCGTACTACACAGTAATACACCGTACTACACCGTACTACACAGTACTACACAGTACTACACCGTACTACACCGTACTACACCGTACTACACCGTACTACACAATATAGTATCAAGATATTGGAGACTCTGAGTTCTTTAAAAGTACTATACAAATTTTATTTATTATTTTTATTATTATTATTACACAGAAGAACACAGTAGAACACTTCCTAGTAAACTGGTCAGTCTGTCCTGGTGTTACTGCAATACTTAACCATAATACTGTCGTATATTTCAGTGAAGTCTGTGCAGGCATCTGATTGGCTGTCATGTTGCTATGGTTACAGATGGGGAAGGGGTCCTTCAAGTATGCCTGGGTGATGGACAAACTGAAGGCAGAACGCGAGCGCGGCATCACCATCGACATCGCGCTCTGGAAGTTTGAGACCGTGAAATTCTACGTCACCATCATCGATGCACCGGGACACCGTGACTTCATCAAGAACATGATCACCGGAACCTCTCAGGTCCCGCCCACTTCCTCTGATGTCACAGGACGCTAGGCTTAAACTCTCTATCATAGATCATGTCCAGTGATGCTACGCTAACTCTCTAATAGATCATGCTCAGTGATGCTAGGCTAACTCTCTATCATAGATCATGTCCAGTGATGCTACGCTAACTCTCTATCATAGATCATGTCCAGTGATGCTAGGCTAACTCTCTATCATAGATCATGTCCAGTGATGCTAGGCTAACTCTCTATCATAGATCATGCTCAGTGATGCTAGGCTAACTCTCTATCATAGATCATGCTCAGTGATGCTAGGCTAACTCTCTATCATAGATCATGTCCAGTGATGCTAGGCTAACTCTCTATCATAGATCATCTCCAGTGATGCTAGGCTAACTCTCTATCATAGATCATGCTCAGTGATGCTAGGCTAACTCTCTATCATAGATCATGCTCAATGATGCTAGGCTAACTCTCTATCATAGATCATGCCCAGTGATGCTAGGCTAACTCTCTATCATAGATCATGCTCAGTGATGCTAGGCTAACTCTCTATCATAGATCATGTCCAGTGATGCTAGGCTAACTCTCTATCATAGATCATGCTCAGTGATGCTACGCTAACTCTCTATCATAGATCATGCTCAGTGATGCTAGGCTAACTCTCTATCAAAGATCATGCTCAGTGATGCTAGGCTAACTCTCTATCATAGATCATGCTCAGTGATGCTAGGCTAACTCTCTATCATAGATCATGTTCAGTAATGCTACGCTAACTCTCTATCATAGATCATGTTCAGTAATGCTTGGCTAACTCTCTATCATAGATCATGCTCAGTGATGCTAGGCTAACTCTCTATCATAGATCATGTCCAGTGATGCTAGGCTAACTCTCTATCATAGGTCATGTCCAGTGATGCTAGGCTAACTCTCTATCATAGATCATGTCCAGTGATGCTAGGCTAACTCTCTATCATAGATCATGCTCAGTGATGCTAGGCTAACTCTCTATCATAGATCATGCTCAGTGATGCTAGGCTAACTCTCTATCATAGATCATGTCCAGTGATGCTAGGCTAACTCTCTATCATAGATCATGTCCAGTGATGCTAGGCTAACTCTCTATCATAGATCATGCTCAGTGATGCTAGGCTAACTCTCTATCATAGATCATGCCCAGTGATGCTAGGCTAACTCTCTATCATAGATCATGCTCAGTGATGCTAGGCTAACTCTCTATCATAGATCATGCTCAGTGATGCTAGGCTAACTCTCTGTCATAGATCATGCTCAGTGATGCTAGGCTAACTCTCTATCATAGATCATGCTCAGTGATGCTAGGCTAACTCTCTGCCATAGATCATGTTCAGTGATGCTAAGCTAACTCTCTATCATAGATCATGCTCAGTGATGCTAAGCTAACTCGCTCTCCTAGATCATGTTCAGTGATGCTAGGCTAACTCTCTATCATAGATCATGCTCAGTGATGCTAAGCTAACTCGCTCTCCTAGATCATGTTCAGTGATGCTAGGCTAACTCTCTATCATAGATCATGTTCAGTGATGCTAGGCTAACTCTCTCTCATAGATCATGCTTAGTGATGCTAGGCTAACTCTCTATCATAGATTATGTTCAGTGATGCTAAGCTCCATGCTACCAGTTTAGCCCATTCTGATGCAGGATGTTTACGTTGCTGATGATCTCGCTGCAGGCTGACTGTGCCCTGTTAATCGTGGCTTCAGGGACCGGAGAGTTCGAGGCGGGAATTTCTAAAAACGGTCAGACGCGTGAACACGCTTTGCTAGCGTTCACGCTGGGCGTCAAACAGCTGATTGTGGGCGTCAACAAGATGGACATGGCCAATTACAGCGAGGCACGCTTCACCGAAATAGTGAAGGAGGTCTCAGATTACGCCAAGAAGATTGGATACAACCCAAATGCTGTGGCGTTTGTCCCAATCAGCGGTTGGCATGGAGACAACATGCTGGAAGCCTCAGAAAACGTAAGGAACATGACTACTCAATAAACCCTTAATTACCCCTTAATTACCCCTTAACCACTTTATGTAGAGCCAGACACTAAACAGCATCTTGATGGCAGGATTATATGTATTATAAATGTAGTTTTAAGGTAAAAGTTAAGGGGTTGTGTCTCTCCTCAGATGCCGTGGTATAAAGGATGGTCTATCGAAAGGAAAGAGGGAAAAGCATCTGGAAAGACTTTGATGGAGGCTCTGGACTCAATCCTACCTCCTGAAAGACCCACAAAGAAACCACTGAGGCTCCCTCTGCAGGACGTCTACAAGATCGGAGGTAACTACATTTACTCAAGTACTGCATTCAATTACAATTCACAGGTACTTGTACTTAACGTGGCGTGAGGCATTTAGGAGGACTCCTGATGCTGAACTAAGGTACTTTGTTTGTATGACATACTATTATTCAGTGATGCTAACACTCTGTCATAGATCATGTTCAGTGATGCTAACACTCTGTCATTGATCATGCTCAGTGATGCTAACACTCTGTCATTGATCATGTTCAGTGATGCTAACACTCTGTCATTGATCATGCTCAGTGATGCTAACACTCTGTCATTGATCATGTTCAGTGATGCTAACACTCTGTCATTGATCATGCTCAGTGATGCTAACACTCTGTCATTGATTATGTTCAGTGATGCTAACACTCTGTCATTGATCATGTTCAGTGATGCTAACACTCTGTCATATATCATGTTCAGTGATGCTAACACTCTGTCATTGATCATGCTCAGTGATGCTAACACTCTGTCATTGATCATGCTCAGTGATGCTAACACTCTGTCATTGATCATGTTCAGTGATGCTAACACTCTGTCATTGATCATGTTCAGTGATGCTAACACTCTGTCATATATCATGTTCAGTGATGCTAACACTCTGTCATTGATCATGCTCAGTGATGCTAACACTCTGTCATTGATCATGTTCAGTGATGCTAACACTCTGTCATTGATCATGTTCAGTGATGCTAACACTGTCATTGATCATGCTCAGTGATGCTAACACTCTGTCATATATCATGTTCAGTGATGCTAACACTCTGTCATTGATCATGCTCAGTGATGCTAACACTCTGTCATTGATCATGTTCAGTGATGCTAACACTCTGTCATAGATCATGTTCAGTGATGCTAAGCTAACACTATCATAGATCATGCTCAGTGATGCTAGGCTAACACTCTATCATAGATCATGTCCAGTGATGCTAAGCTAACACTATCATAGATCATGCTCAGTGATGCTAGGCTAACACTCTATCATAGATCATGTCCAGTGATGCTAAGCTAACACCATCATAGATCATGTCCAGTGATGCTAGGCTAACACCATCATAGATCATGTCCAGTGATGCTAAGCTAACACCTTCATAGATCATGCTCAGTGATGCTAACACTCTGTCATTGATCATGTTCAGTGATGCTAACACTCTGTCATTGATCATGTTCAGTGATGCTAACACTCTGTCATTGATCATGTTCAGTGATGCTAACACTCTATCATAGATCATGCTCAGTGATGCTAGGCTAACACTATCATAGATCATGCTCAGTGATGCTAGGCTAACACTATCATAGATCATGCTCAGTGATGCTAGGCTAACACTATCATAGATCATGCTCAGTGATGCTAGGCTAACACTATCATAGATCATGTCCAGTGATGCTAGGCTAACTCTCTATCATAGATCATGTCCAGTGATGCTAAGCTAACACGGATCATGGTCTGGTTTCAGGTATCGGGACAGTGCCGGTGGGTCGGGTGGAGACGGGGATCCTGAAGCCCAGCACGGTGGTGCTCTTTGCCCCTCAGATGCTGACTGCAGAGGTGAAGTCCGTGGAGATGCACCACGAATCTCTGACGGAGGCTCTACCCGGAGACAACGTCGGCTTTAACGTTAAAAACTTGTCCATCAAAGAAATCAGACGAGGGAACGTAGCCGGAGACAGTAAAAACAACCCGCCGTCTGGAGTCAGTTCCTTCAAAGCTCAGGTCAGTCATCGTCCTGTCTCCGACCCCGTTCACACCTGGTGTTAAAATGCATCCCGAGTGATGACATGTCACATGTTGATGCTAGGTGTGAACCGGGCACTTCACAGAGTCGTGGGTTTGATTCCCCGGCCCGTGTCCACCTGGCTTTCTTTCAGGTGCTTTTAACTTGAAAGCTAAATGTGCTGAAAAGAGACTCGACCACGAAGTGTAAATGGTGACGTGATTATGAACCGAAGTGTGTTCTGTTGTCAGGTGATTGTGTTGAACCACCCCGGGGAGATCCACGCCGGCTACGCCCCGGTGACCGACTGCCACACCGCCCACATCGCCTGTAAGTTTGGGGAGCTTCTCGAGAAGATCGACCGGCGCAGCGGAAAGAGACTAGAGGAACACCCGAAGATGGTCAAAACCGGAGACGCCGCCATTGTCAACATCATTCCATCCAAACCGATGGTGGTGGAGCCGTATTCCGAGTTCCCCCCGCTGGGTGAGTAAAGGGTTAAAGTCTCACTCATCCATCACAGCTGATCTTCATATTACAATCTGTCCATCAACTATTAGTGAGTCATTAAGTGTCTTTTATTTAAAGGAAATAAAAATGATCAGCTGAAGGTCGAATCATCAATATCATTTTAAACCATCTCATAATATTGACTAACAGACCTATACCTAACAAATAATATAATATAAATATAAAATAAAAGAAAAAATATAATTCTGTATATATAATTCTATTGAATTGATTGGATTATCGGCCAGTGAGTTTTTTAAATTTGTATTTATACATAAATGATTTTATTTAAACAATCCAAATATATGTTGATCCACAAATTAAACAAACTTTACAACAAATACATTTTAAATAAAAATATGATATAATATTATATTCTGTGTGGATTCATCAGTGTTGGTCTTCCATAAAAAGTCATTTTATGGTGACATAATGATTCTGTATTAATTATAAATATATAATAATAATGATTCTGTATTAAATATAAATATATGATAATAATTATTATTATTCTGTATTAATTATAAATATATAATAATAATGATGATTCTGTATTAATTATAAATATATAATAATAATGATTCTGTATTAAATATAAATATATAATAATAATAATGAGTCTGTATTAATTATAATTATATAATAATAATAATGATTCTGTATTAATTATAAATATATAATAATTATAATGATTCTGTATTCATGATAAATATATAATAATAATAATAATAATAATAATGATTCTGTATTAAATATAAATATATTAATAATAATAATGATTCTGTATTAATTATAAATATAATAATAATAATAATGATTCTGTATTAAATATAAAGATAATAATAATAATAATGATTCTGTATTAAATATAAATATAATAATAATAATGATTCTGTTTTAACTATAATAATAATAATGATTCTGTATTAATTCTAAATATATAATAATAATAATAATAATAATAATAATAATAATAATAATAATAATGATTCTGTTTTAAATATAAATATATAATAATAATAATAATGTTTCTGTATTAATTATAAATACAATAATAATAATGATTCTGTATTAAATATAAATATAATAATAATAATAATAATAATAATAATAATAATAATAATAATAATAATAATAATAATGATTCTGTATTAAATATAATAATAATGATTCTGTATTAATCATAAATATATAATAATAATAATAATGATTCTGTTTTAAATATAAATATATAATAATAATAATAATGATTCTGTATTAATTATAAATATAATAATAATGATTCTGTATTAAATATAAATATAATAATAATAATAATAATAATGATTCTGTTTTAACTATAATAATAATAATAATAATAATAATGATTCTGTATCAATTATAAATATATAATAATAATAATAATAATAATAATAATAATAATAATAATAATAATGATAATAATAATGATTCTGTTTTAATATAAATATATAATAATAATAATAATGTTTCTGTATTAATTATAAATACAACAATAATAATGATTCTGTATTAAATATAAATATAATAATAACGATGATAATAATGATTCTGTATTAAATATAATAATAATGATTCTGTATTAATTATAAATATATAATAATAATCATAATAATGATTCTGTTTTAAATATAAATATATAATAATAATAATAATGATTCTGTATTAATTATAAATATATAATAATAATAATAGTGATTCTGTATTGATTATAAATATAATAATAATAATAATGATTCTGTATTAAATATAAATATAATAATAATAATAATTATTCTGTATTAATGATAAATATGTAATAATAATAATAATGATTCTGTATTAATTATAAATATAATAATAAGAATAGTGATTCTGTATTGATTATAAATATAATAATAATAATAATAATAATGATTCTGTATGAATTATAAATATATAATTATAATAATAGTGATTCTGTATTAATTATAAATATATAATAATAATATCTTAACTGATGTGTTCTCTCTGTCAGGTCGTTTTGCGATGCGTGACATGAAGCAGACGGTGGCGGTCGGCGTGGTGAAGTCTATTGTTAAGGCCGAACTGTCAAAGCTCAAGTCTGCAGGAAAGAAGAAGTGATGTCACTTCCTGTCACTCTTGTTTGCTGTATCAGATGTCCATCTGTCAATCAATCAATCATCAATAAAAGCTCAGGAGACTGGAGGGCATGAGTCTGTCTTTTCATTGGTCCACCTGACCTGTAACCATGGTAACCTGCATCTCACAGCTGCCACTGTTTGTGTTCAATAACAGAAGAAGAAGAGCGTGAACAGGAAATGTAAATCAGGTCACATGACCAGGTTGTTTTTTCCTGTTCTGACAGGACAGGAAGCTCTGTGTGTGTGTGTGTGTGTGTGTGTGTGTGTGTGTGTGTGTGTGTGTGTGTGTGTGTGTGTGTGTGTGTGTGTGTGTGTGTGTGTGTGTGTGTGTGTGTGTGTGTGCGGTTGTAGCTTGTCACGCAACACAGTGCAGTGTGAACACGCTGTCACGCCATGTGGCTGCTTCCTGTTCCGATGTCATCAGAGCTCTGAGCTGACAGAAGGTTATCAGAGAGAAGTACTCACATCACTTACTGTAGTAAAAGTACTAATACCACAGTGTAGATACTCTGTTACAAGTAAAAGTCCTGTATACAAAATCTACTCCGTACTTAAAGGTTCTATATTCAATATCACAGTATTAATATATCATCATCTACTATTGTCTATGTAAAGATGCTACTACTACCACTACTACTACTACTGCTACTACTACTACTACTACTACTGCTACTGTTACTGCTACTGTTACTACATTAGCAGTAGCAGCACTGCAGGGGACAAAGAAGGAGGACGGTCTGCAGGACAGTTAATGCACACAGTGCACTTTAATAGACTGAGCCACTTTAACTTTAATTCTGCACACTACAAACACTTCTCTACCTCAGTTCTTATCCTGCATTATATTCCATATCTGACATTTCTTAATATCTGTTCCTCCTATATTTTATTATCCAGCACTATATCACTTTCTGCACTACATTCACTTTTTCTTTAAATAGTCCTGTATCTCAGTTGTTGTTTACCCTGCACTATATTCATTTTTAACAGTTCTTCTGCACATTGCATATTTAGTTTTATACTCTGTATTACTTACATGTGTCTTGTTACTACTTGTGTCGTTTTACTAACATGTGTACTACTCACCTGTGACGTTTTTACTAATATGTTTGCACTATGGAACTGTGATGCTGGAAACTTGAATTTCCCTCGGGATCAATAAAGTTACTATCTATCTACTGCAACTGCTACTACTACTGTTACTACTACTGTTACTGTTACTACTACTACTACTGCTGCTACTATTACTACTGCTACTGCTACTTCTACTCCTACTGTTACTACTACTACTGCTACTACTGCTGCTACTGCTACCGTTACTACTACTACTGCTACTACTGCTACTACTGCTACTACTGCTACTACTGCTGCTACTGCTACTGTTACTACTACTACTACTGCTACTACTACTACTGCTACTACTACTACTGCTACTACTGTTACTACTACTGCTACTTCTACTCCTACTACTACTGCTACTGTTACTACTACTGCTACTTCTACTCCTACTACTACTGCTACTGTTACTACTACTGCTACTGTTACTACTACTACTACTACTACTGCTGCTACTCTTACTACTACTACTGCCATTACTGCTACTATTACTACTACTTCTACTCCTACTACTACTACTGCTACTGTTACTACAACTACTACTGCCATTACTGCTACTATTACTACTACTCCTACTCCTACTACTACTGCTACTACTGTTACTACTACTACTACTACTGCTACTATTACTACTACTACTGCTACTATTACTACTACTACTCCTACTACTACTGCTACTACTGCTACTATTACTACTACTACTACTACTACTGCTACTATTACTACTACTACTACTACTACTACTACTACTGCTACTACTGCCATTACTGCTACTACTACTACTACTGCTACTACTGAACCTTAAAAAGACCTTAAACTCATCATTCATGGATTAGACAAATATTTCACATTCATGTGTTCAGGTCATGAAGCCCTAAAAATCTACCTCATTTGTTCATTAAGGGCTTTTCAAATTAAGGTGTTTTTAAGGGGGTTAGCTTTTCAAATTAAAGGAAAAATGAAGGATCTGGTTTATGTTAAGATGTTATTAAGATGTTAAGGGATAATTAAGGGTTAATGAGTCAGTCAGCTCCTCCTCTGTGGTGAACTTCTGCTTTGACTCGTTTCTCTGAATGTCACTCTGCGGTTTAACAGACAAAGTCAAAAACACTCCAGACGAAGAGACGCTGCAGAGACGAAGAGACGCTGACTGTGAGTCCACACCTTTACTTCCGTCTGTCTGTCTGTTTTATGTACATTTTAACTTATTGGTATTTGTTTTATGTACATTTGTACTAAGTGTTTGTTTTGTGTACATTTGTACTTATTAGTGTTAATTTTATGTACATGTGTACTTTTTAGTATTTGTTTAATGTACATTTGTACTTCTTAGTATTTGGTTTTATGTACATTTTTACTTACTAGTATTTGTTTTGTGTACATTTTTATTTATTAGTATTTGGCTTTATGTACATTTTTACTTATTAGTTTTTGTTTTATGTACATTTGTACTTCTTAGTATTTGTTTTGTGTACATTTAATGTGCTCATCACTGGTTTGTCTTTCTGTTTCTTGTAAAGGTCACTGAATGACCTCATCGCCATAAACAAAGAATCTGATCACATGACCTCCATGGATGACATCATGACGGCGTTCACCACCGAGGTAAAAACTCCCCCCTGTTTAGGAGTGTTCAGGTGTGTTCAGGTGTGTTTAGGTGTGTTTAGGTGTGTTCAGGTGTGTTCAGGTGTGTTCAGGTGTTCAGGTGTGTTTAGGTGTGTTCAGGTGTGTTCAGGTGTTCAGGTGTGTTCAGGTGTGTTCAGGTGTGTTCAGGAGTGTTCAGGTGTGTTCAGGTGTGTTCAGGTGTGTTCAGGAGTGTTCAGGAGTGTTCAGGTGTGTTCAGGTGTGTTCAGGTGTGTTCAGGTGTGTTCAGGTGTGTTCAGGAGTGTTCAGGTGTGTTCAGGTGTGTTCAGGTGTTCAGGTGTGTTCAGGTGTGTTCAGGTGTGTTCAGGTGTGTTCAGGTGTGTTCAGGTGTTCAGGTGTGTTCAGGTGTGTTCAGGTGTGTTCAGGTGTGTTCAGGTGTTCAGGTGTGTTCAGGTGTGTTCAGGTGTGTTCAGGAGTGCTCAGGTGTGTTCAGGTGTGTTCAGGTGTGTTCAGGTGTGTTCAGGTGTGCTCAGGTGTGTTCAGGTGTGTTCAGGTGTGTTCAGGTGTATCATCTCTGTCTCTCAGGACCCGTCCTCCATCAGCCTCTCACCCACCACCGACGCTGACTACGACTACGGCAGCGACGACACCAACGACCTGCTCTGTGACTTCTCGTCGGTGCGGGCGTTCAGGAGTCACTACGAGCCGCCGCTCTTCTGGATGATCGCTCTGGTGGGCGGAGCCGGGAACCTGCTCGTAGTGTGGATCTACCTGAACTTCCGGCGGCGGCTGAAGACCATGACGGACGTGTACCTGCTGAACCTGGCGGTGGCCGACCTGCTCTTCCTCGTCACGCTGCCGCTGTGGGCGGCCGAGGCGTCGCACGGCTGCTGGAGGTTTGGCTCCACGCTCTGCAAGTTGAACTCCGCCCTCTACAAGGTGAACCTGTTCAGCAGCATGCTGCTGCTCACCTGCATCAGCGTGGACCGCTACGTGGTCATCGTGCAGACCACCAAGGCGCAGAACTCGCAGGTGGAGCGCCGCCGCTGCAGTCGGCTGGTGTGCGTGGGGGTTTGGCTGCTGGCCCTGCTGCTCGCCACGCCCGAACTTGTGTTCGCCACCATCCCCGAGTCGGGCTCACCGGAGTACTGCAGGATGGTGTTCCCGCCTCACCTGGGCAACCGCACCAAGATCCTGGTGCTGTCTCTGCAGGTGAGCATGGGCTTCTGCCTGCCCTTCCTCGTCATGGCCTTCTGCTACAGCGTCATCGTCGTCAAGTTGCTCAAGCGCCGCAACTTCGAGAAGCACAAGGCCATGCGCGTCATCCTGGCCGTGGTGGTGGCGTTCGTCGTGTCCCAGCTGCCCTACACTGGCATGCTCGTGATGGAGGCGGTGCAAGCCTCCAACATGACCATGACGGACTGCGAGGAGCTGAAGCGATTCAACAAGACGGGGCAGGTGCTGAAGAGTCTGGCCTACCTGCACGCCTGCCTCAACCCCTTCCTCTACGTCTTCGTGGGCTCGCGTTTCCGCCGCGACGTGCTGCAGCTGCTGCGCGTCTGCCACTGCCAGCCGGCCAATAAGAGCCAGCTGAGTAAGTCCTGCAGGAGTCCGCTGAGCTCGACCAGAGCCACGGTGATGTCAGACAGCGACACCTCGCAGGCGCTGTCGCTGTAGAGACACCGACTACTGCTACTTCCTGTTTGTGCTGCAACAGCTGTGATGTCAACAGATGACATCATCATTCCTTCATCGACCCCTCATGTAGTCCTTCAAATCAAAGTGTTCATTAAGGGCTTTTCAAATTAAGGTGTTTTTAAGGGGTTTAGTTTTTCAAAATTAAAGGACAAATAAAGGATCTCTGGCTACAAACACACTGATTTACATTGAGATGTTTGTGTGTTTTCAGGGGAAATTAAAGGTTAATTTTAAGGGATTTTTGTGTCAGTGAATTTTCTCAGCAGTCAAAACTTTGACAAATTCAAACCATGAGACAGCTGAACTGGAATCAAGAACATTTAAGGCCTTGAATGTATCATCTCCACATCATAAGACTTCCAGGACTTTCTCAGGACCTTTTCAGGATTTATTTCAGGACTTTCTCAGGACCTTTCCAGGATTTATTCCAGGACTTTCTCAGGACCTTTCCAGGATTTATTCCAGGACTTTCTCAGGACCTTTCCAGGATTTATTCCAGGACTTTTCCAACTTGCCTGTATATTGAATGTGAGTCTCTGTGTGATTTTTAGCTGCTGTTGTTGGAGACCGTTCGGTCATGTGACCTCTGTTTTCCTCAGATGCTCACTGTGTTGCTTCATCCTGTTTGAACAGGAAACGCATCACATGAGGAAGTTAATGATGAGTCAGAACGTATGTGACATTAATGTGATTTAGTCTGCTGGCTGGTAAATGTGAAGAATAATGCTACTGAACAGCACTGCTAACAGCACTGCTAACAGATGCTAACAGATGCTAACAGCACTGCTAACAGATGCTAACAGATGCTAACAGCACTGCTAACAGATGCTAACAGCACTGCTAACAGCACTGCTAACAGCACTGCTAACAGATGCTAACAGCACTGCTAACAGCACTGCTAACAGCACTGCTAACAGATGCTAACAGCACTGCTAACAGATGCTAACAGCACTGCTAACAGATGCTAACAGCACTGCTAACAGCACTGCTAACAGCACTGCTAACAGATGCTAACAACACTGCTAACAGATGCTAACAGATGCTAACAGCACTGCTAACAGATGCTAACAGTACTGCTAACAGCACTGCTAACAGCACTGCTAACAGATGCTAACAGCACTGCTAACAGATGCTAACAGATGTAAACATGAAGCGTCTCTGTGTTTCAGACTGAAGTGAATGGAAGAGTTCGACATGTTAAATGAGGAACATTAAAGTGAGTGTAAAGCGTCACGGAGTTTGTGTGAAAAACAGAAAAACAGGAGGAAGTTGATCAAAACAGTCACACTTGTTTCCTCACATCCTTCCTCCTCCTCCTCTTCCTCCTCCTCCTCCTCCTCTCACCCTGTCTGCTCTGTAAAAATAACAACACACATTATTATGTTATGTTAGATTGTATATATATATAATATTTTTATCATTATTATTATTATCATTATTACTACAGACAGTAGTCCAAACAAATACATACAATACAGTCCACAGCTCCATGTCTCCTCCACTGTCTCCAGGAGTCTGGAACAGGAAGAAGCAGTAGAGAGGTGAAGCTCCGCCCCTTCCTGCGTCCACCATCAACATAATCAACGGAGAGAGATCCCGTTTGAACTGCAAATGATGCTTGAACATTTAAAAGATAATTTATCAAGTGAAGGGAAAGAAGGATCAGCTGGTGTGATCATCACTACCACACTGGATTAGGGTTAGGGTTAGAGTTCATCACTACCACACTGGATTAGGGTTAGAGTTCATCACTACCACTCTGGGTTAGGGTTAGAGTTCATCACTACCACTCTGGGTTAAGGTTAGAGTTCATCACTACCACTCTGGGTTAGAGTTAGAGTTCATCACTACCACTCTGGGTTAGGGTTAGAGTTCATCACTACCACTCTGGGTTAGGGTTAGAGTTCATCACTACCACTCTGGGTTAGGGTTAGAGTTCATCACTACCACTCTGGGTTAGGGTTAGAGTTAGAGTTCATCACTACCACTCTGGGTTAGGGTTAGAGTTCATCACTACCACTCTGGGTTAGAGTTAGAGTTCATCACTACCACTCTGGGTTAGGGTTAGAGTTCATCACTACCACTCTGGGTTAGAGTTAGAGTTCATCACTACCACTCTGGGTTAGAGTTAGAGTTCATCACTACCACTCTGGGTTAGGGTTAGAGTTCATCACTACCACTCTGGGTTAGGGTTAGAGTTCATCACTACCACTCTGGGTTAGAGTTAGAGTTCATCACTACCACTCTGGGTTAGAGTTAGAGTTAGAGTTCATCACTACCACTCTGGGTTAGGGTTAGAGTTCATCACTACCACTCTGGGTTAGGGTTAGAGTTCATCACTACCACTCTGGGTTAGGGTTAGAGTTCATCACTACCACTCTGGGTAGGGTTAAGTAGAGTTCATCACTACCAATCTGGGTTAGGTTAGAGTTCATCACGACCACTCTGTTAGAGTTAGAGTTCATCACTACCACTCTGGGTTAGGGTTAGAGTTCATCACTACCACTCTGGGTTAGGGTTAGAGTTCATCACTACCACTCTGGGTTAGAGTTAGAGTTCATCACTACCACTCTGGGTTAGGGTTAGAGTTCATCACTACCAGTCTGGGTTAGGGTTAGAGTTCATCACTACCACTCTGGGTTAGAGTTAGAGTTCATCACTACCACTCTGGGTTAGAGTTAGAGTTAGAGTTCATCACTACCACTCTGGGTTAGGGTTAGAGTTCATCACTACCAGTCTGGGTTAGAGTTAGAGTTCATCACTACCACTCTGGGTTAGAGTTAGAGTTCATCACTACCAGTCTGGGTTAGGGTTAGAGTTAGAGTTCATCACTACCACTCTGGGTTAGAGTTAGAGTTCATCACTACCACTCTGGGTTAGAGTTAGAGTTCATCACTACCACTCTGGGTTAGGGTTAGAGTTCATCACTACCACACTGGGTTAGGGTTAGAGTTCATCACTACCACTCTGGGTTAGGGTTAGAGTTCATCACTACCACTCTGGGTTAGAGTTAGAGTTCATCACTACCACTCTGGGTTAGGGTTAGAGTTCATCACTACCACTCTGGGTTAGGGTTAGAGTTCATCACTACCACTCTGGGTTAGAGTTAGAGTTCATCACTACCACTCTGGGTTAGAGTTAGAGTTCATCACTACCACTCTGGGTTAGAGTTAGAGTTCATCACTACCACTCTGGGTTAGGGTTAGAGTTCATCACTACCACTCTGGGTTAGGGTTAGAGTTCATCACTACCACTCTGGGTTAGGGTTAGAGTTCATCACTACCACTCTGGGTTAGGGTTAGAGTTCATCATACCACTCTGGGTTAGGGTTAGAGTTCATCACTACCAATCTGGGTTAGGGTTAGAGTTCATCACTACCACTCTGGGTTAGGGAGTGTTTGAGTTCAGCACTACCACTCTGGGTTAGAGGTTGAGAGTTCATCACTACCACTCTGGGTTAGGGTATAGAGTTCATCACTACCACTCTGGGTTAGAGTTAGAGTTCATCACCCTACCAGCTGCTGGGTTAGAGTTAGAGTTTCATCACGTACCACTCTGGGTTAGAGTTAGAGTTAGAGGCATCACTACCACTCTGGGTTAGAGTTAGAGTTCATCACTACCATCGGGGTAAGTTAGAGTTTAGAGTTCACACTACCACTCTGGGTTATGGTTAAGTTCCGTCACTACCACTCTGGGTTAGGGTTAGATTTCTCACTACCACCTGTTTTAGAGTTAGAGTTAGAGTTCATCACTACACCACCTGTTAGAGTTAAAGTTCATCACTACACTCAGGGTTAGAGTTAGAGTTTCATCATTACCACACTGATTAGAGTTAAGGGAGTTTCATCCACTACCATTTCTCTGGTTTAGGTTAGAGTCATCACTACCACTCTGGGTTAGGGTTAGAGTTCATCACTACCACTCTGGGTTAGGGTTAGAGTTCATCACTACCACTCTGGGTTAGGGTTAGAGTTCATCACTACCACTCTGGGTTAGGGTTAGAGTTCATCACTACCACTCTGGGTTAGGGTTAGAGTTCATCACTACCACTCTGGGTTAGAGTTAGAGTTCATCACTACCAGTCTGGGTTAGAGTTAGAGTTCATCACTACCCCCTGGGTTGGGTTAGAGTTCATCACTACCACTCTGGGTTAGAGTTAGAGTTCATCACTACCACTCTGGGTTAGGGTTAGAGTTCATCACTACCACTCTGGGTTAGGGTTAGAGTTCATCACTACCACTCTGGGTTAGAGTTAGAGTTCATCACTACCACTCTGGGTTAGAGTTAGAGTTCATCACTACCACTCTGGGTTAGAGTTAGAGTTCATCACTACCACTCTGGGTTAGAGTTAGAGTTCATCACTACCACTCTGGGTTAGGGTTAGAGTTCATCACTACCACTCTGGGTTAGGGTTAGAGTTCATCACTACCAGTCTGGGTTAGAGTTAGAGTTAGAGTTCATCACTACCACTCTGGTTTAGAGTTAGAGTTCATCACTACCACTCTGTTTAGAGTTCATCACTACCACTCTGGGTTAGGGTTAGAGTTCATCACTACCACTCTGGGTTAGGGTTAGAGTTCATCACTACCACTCTGGGTTAGAGTTAGAGTTCATCACTACCAGTCTGGGTTAGAGTTAGAGTTCATCACTACCACTCTGGGTTAGAGTTAGAGTTCATCACTACCAGTCTGGGTTAGAGTTAGAGTTAGAGTTCATCACTACCACTCTGGTTTAGGGTTAGAGTTCATCACTACCACTCTGGGTTAGGGTTAGAGTTCATCACTACCACTCTGGGTTAGGGTTAGAGTTAGAGTTCATCACTACCACTCTGTGTTAGAGTTCATCACTACCACTCTGGGTTAGAGTTCTCTGGTCATTAGGGGTCACACTAGTTTGTTCCTATTTCTAAGAGACTGACAAAACATTTTCATCAGATCACATTTCAACATTACAACTTCCTTAAAAAGAACAGCTGTTGATTTGTCTTTTTACAAACAGCGTCTGTATCTGCATCAAAGTTAAGCTTCTGGTTTATGACAGCTGCCACTGGATATAACCACGATTAGCTAAACTATTAGCAACCCTTTCTCTCCGTCTCTGAAACTCTCCTCCCATATTGTCCAACTCTCTTTTTGACTGACTTTACTGAAGGATAGTTAACTATAGACATCCAAAGATTTATACGCCCTCAGTTTATCTTTACAGCGCTGCCGTTGGCCTCCAGCCCGCTGGACGGACGGCTGGCTACTTAGCTAGCTTAGCTTGCTAATTCCACCATGCTGTCATGAAACAGAACATGAGGTGAACAAAGTCGTCCCTCATCTGGTGATAACACTGAGCTTTCCTACGCTGAGACGAGAGTGTGAGGATGAAGCATTAAGGTGTTAACTTTTACTCATTTAGTGACTGGCTAGTTAGCTAGCTGCCTTGCTAATTCCACCATGCTACAGGAAATGAGGCCAACAGTGGACAGAGCTGAGTCTCAGTAGTCTCCTGAGGATCCACAACCACCAGGATCCACAACCACCAGGATCCACAACTACTAGGATCCACAACCAACAGGATCCACAACCAACAGGATCCACATCCACTAGGATCCACAACCACCATGATCCACAACCACCTGGATCCACAACCAACAGGATCCACAACCAACAGGACCCACAACCAACCGGATCCACAACCAACAGGACCCACAACCAACAGGATCCACAACCACCTGGATCCACAACCAACAGGATCCACAACCACCAGGATCCACAACCACCATGATCCACAACCAACAGGATCCACAACCAACAGGATCCACAACCACCAGGATCCACAACCAACAGGATCCACAACCACTAGGATCCAAAACCACCTGGATCCACAACAAACAGGATCCACAACCACCGGGATCCACAACCACTAGGATCCAAAACCAATAGGACCCACAACCAACAGGATCCACAACCACCTGGATCCACAACCAACAGGATCCACAACCACCAGGATCCACAACCACCATGATCCACAACCAACGGGATCCACAACCACCGGGATCCACAACCAACGGGATCCACAACCACCAGGATCCACAACCAACAGGATCCACAACCACCAGGATCCACGACCAACAGGATCCACGACCACCAGGATCCACAACCACTAGGATCCACAACCAACAGGATCCACAACCACCAGGATCCACAACCACCAGGATCCACAACCACCAGGATCCACAACCACCAGGATCCACAACCAACAGGATCCACAACCACCAGCATCCACAACCACCAGGATCCACAACCAACAGGATCCACAACCACCAGGATCTACAACAAACAGGATCCACAACCACCAGGATCCACAACCAACAGAATCCACGAGCAACAAGACCAACTTGATTCTGGACATGTTGGTCTTGATTCTGGACCTGTTGGTCTTGATTCTGGACATGTTGGTCATGATTCTGGAAATGTTGGTCTTGATTCTGGACCTGTTGGTCTTGATTCTGGACATGTTGGTATTGATTCTGGACATGTTGGTCTTGATTCTGGACCTGCTGGTCTTGATTCTGGACCTGCTGGTCTTGATTCTGGACCTGCTGGTCTTGATTCTGGACATGTTGGTCTTGATTCTGGACATGTTGGTCTTGATTCTGGACCTGCTGGTCTTGATTCTGGACATGTTGGTCTTGATTCTGGACCTGCTGGTCTTGATTCTGGACATGTTGGTCTTGATTCTGGACCTGCTGGTCTTGATTCTGGACATGTTGGTCTTGATTCTGGACATGTTGGTCTTGATTCTGGACCTGTTGGTCTTGATTCTGGACATGTTGGTCTTGATTCTGGACATGTTGGTCTTGATTCTGGACCTGTTGGTCTTGATTCTGGACATGTTGGTCTTGATTCTGGACCTGCTGGTCTTGATTCTGGACATGTTGGTCTTGATTCTGGACATGTTGGTCTTGATTCTGGACATGTTGGTCTTGATTCTGGACATGTTGGTCTTGATTCTGGACATGTTGGTCTTGATTCTGGACATGTTGGTCTTGATTCTGGACATGTCGGTCTTGATTCTGGACACGTTGGTCTTGATTCTGGACACGTTGGTCTTGATTCTGGACATGTTGGTCTTGATTCTGGACCTGCTGGTCTTGATTCTGGACATGTTGGTCTTGATTCTGGACATGTTGGTCTTGATTCTGGACACGTTGGTCTTGATTCTGGACCTGCTGGTCTTGATTCTGGACATGTTGGTCTTGATTCTGGACACGTTGGTCTTGATTCTGGACCTGCTGGTCTTGATTCTGAACATGTTGGTCTTGATTCTGGACACGTGTGTCTTGATTCTGGACCTGCTGGTCTTGATTCTGGACATGTTGGTCTTGATTCTGGACATGTTGGTCTTGATTCTGGACCTGCTGGTCTTGATTCTGGACATGTTGGTCTTGATTCTGGACACGTGTGTCTTGATTCTGGACCTGCTGGTCTTGATTCTGGACATGTTGGTCTTGATTCTGGACATGTTGGTCTTGATTCTGGACCTGCTGGTCTTGATTCTGGACATGTTGGTCTTGATTCTGGAAATGTTGGTCTTGATTCTGGACCTGCTGGTCTTGATTCTGGACCTGTTGGTCTTGATTCTGGACATGTTGGTCTTGATTCCAGACCTGCTGGTCTTGATTCTGGACCTGCTGGTCTTGATTCTGAACATGTTGGTCTTGATTCTGAATCTGCTGGTCTTGATTCTGAACCTGCTGGTCTTGATTCTGGACACGTTGGTCTTGATTCTGGACACGTTGGTCTTGATTCTGGACCTGTTGGTCTTGATTCTGGACCTGCTGGTCTTGATTCTGGACCTGTTGGTCTTGATTCTGAACATGTTGGTCTTGATTCTGGACCTGCTGGTCTTGATTCTGGACATGTTGGTATTGATTCTGGACCTGTTGGTCTTGATTCTGGACATGTTGGTCTTGATTCTGGACCTGCTGGTCTTGATTCTGGACCTGTTGGTCTTGATTCTGGACATGTTGGTCTTGATTCCAGACCTGCTGGTCTTGATTCTGGACATGTTGGGCTTGATTCTGGACATGTTGGTCTTGATTCTGGACCTGTTGGTCTTGATTCTGGACCTGCTGGTCTTGATTCTGGACACGTTGGTCTTGATTCTGGACATGTTGGTCTTGATTCTGGACATGTTGGATCAACCAGAGGATCAATAATTATACAGCTCATAAATAATGATTATTAATTATTGATAATAACAAACAACAGCTGAGTCACACTGTGTGTGTGTGTGTGTGTGTGTGTGTGTGTGTGTGTGTGTGTGTGTGTGTGTGTGTGTGACCTCTCTGTTTCAGGACCCTTCCTGCACCCCCCCCCCCCTCCCCCCCCTTGCTGACTCAGTGACTCTGTGTTTCCATGAGAACAAAAGCTTCGTCGCCGCAGCAACACAATCAGCTGCTGAACAAAGGCGGCCATGTTTCCAGAACGCCGTCCTCCCATAAATCCCGGCGGCTCGCGGCTCTGAGCGGTTTGTCTCTGGTAGCTGCTGAGCATCATGCCTCTGCCCCGACGCCGCTCATCCTTCCTGGGACAGCCGTCCTCCGAGCGCCCGGCCCCCGCCTCCAGCGGGCGGACCGGCTCGGCCTGCACCACCGCCCCCCGCGGCGTCTTCGTGGGGACCGCCCCCCCGATGGGCGGGTCCTCCTGCCTGGGGACCCGGGTGTCCCGGCGGGCTCTGGGCATCAGCAGCGTGTTCCTGCAGGGGATGAGGAGCAGCGCGGCGCCGGTGCTTCCCTGGGCCAGGGAGCGGGCGGCGGGTCACGGCGCGGCGGCGGCCGGACTGAACAGCTGTCTGATGGAGTACAGAGACAAAGTCCGAGCTCTGGAACAGCTGAACCAACAGCTGGAGGAGCAGATCCGACTCAGTCTGGACCGCAAAACATCCAGCGCCGGAGCCTGGGGACCGCTCAGGAGGGAGTGGGAGGACGTCTACAGACAGGTGAGGACAGGTGAGGGGGGGACATCTACAGACAGGTGAGGACAGGTGAGGGGAGGACGTCTACAGACAGGTGAGGACAGGTGAGGGGAGGACATCTACAGACAGGTGAGGGGAGGACGTCTACAGACAGGTGAGGACAGGTGAGGGGGGGACATCTACAGACAGGTGAGGACAGGTGAGGGGAGGACATCTACAGACAGGTGAGGACAGGTGAGGGGAGGACATCTACAGACAGGTGAGGACAGGTGAGGGGAGGACATCTACAGACAGGTGAGGGGAGGACGTCTACAGACAGGTGAGGACAGGTGAGGGGAGGACATCTACAGACAGGTGAGGACAGGTGAGGGGAGGACATCTACAGACAGGTGAGGGGAGGACGTCTACTGACAGGTGAGGACAGGTGAGGGGAGGACATCTACAGACAGGTGAGGACAGGTGAGGGGAGGACATCTACAGACAGGTGAGGGGAGGACGTCTACAGACAGGTGAGGACAGGTGAGGGGAGGTGAGGGGAGGACGTCTACAGACAGGTGAGGACAGGTGAGGGGAGGTGAGGGGAGGACGTCTACAGACAGGTGAGGGGAGGTGAGGGGAGGACGTCTACAGACAGGTGAGGACAGGTGAGGGGAGGACGTCTACAGACAGGTGAGGACAGGTGAGGGGAGGACGTCTACAGACAGGTGAGGACAGGTGAGGGGAGGACGTCTACAGACAGGTGAGGACAGGTGAGGGGAGGACGTCTACAGACAGGTGAGGACAGGTGAGGGGAGGACGTCTACAGACAGGTGAGGACAGGTGAGGGGAGGACGTCTACAGACAGGTGAGGACAGGTGAGGGGGGGACGTCTACAGACAGGTGAGGACAGGTGAGGAGAGGCGTCTACAGACAGGTGAGGACAGGTGAGGGGGAGGGACGTCTACAGACAGGTGAGGACAGGTGAGGACAGGTGAGGGAGGACGTCTACAGACAGGTGAGGACAGGTGAGGGGAGGACGTCTACAGACAGGTGAGGAGGGAGACAGGTGAGGGGAGGACGTCTACAGACAGGTGAGGGGAGGACGTCTACAGACAGGTGAGGACAGGTGAGTGGAGGACGTCTACAGACAGGTGAGGATAGGTGAGGGGAGATGAGGGGAGGACGTCTACAGACAGGTGAGGACAGGTGAGGGGAGGACGACTACAGACAGGTGAGGACAGGTGAGGGGAGGACGTCTACAGACAGGTGAGGACAGGTGAGGGGAGGACGTCTACAGACAGGTGAGGACAGGTGAGGGGGGGACATCTACAGACAGGTGAGGGGAGGACGTCTACAGACAGGTGAGGACAGGTGAGGGGAGGACGTCTACAGACAGGTGAGGACAGGTGAGGGGAGGACGTCTACAGACAGGTGAGGACAGGTGAGGACAGGTGAGGGGAGGACGTCTACAGACAGGTGAGGACAGGTGAGGACAGGTGAGGGGAGGACGTCTACAGACAGGTGAGGACAGGTGAGGACAGGTGAGGGGAGGACGTCTACAGACAGGTGAGGACAGGTGAGGACAGGTGACGGGAGGACATCTACAGACAGGTGAGGACAGGTGAGGGGAGGACGTCTACAGACAGGTGAGGACAGGTGAGGGGAGGACGTCTACAGACAGGTGAGGACAGGTGAGGGGAGGACGTCTACAGACAGGTGAGGACAGGTGAGGGGAGGACGTCTACAGACAGGTGAGGGGAGGACATCTACAGACAGGTGAGGGGAGGACGTCTACAGACAGGTGAGGACAGGTGAGGGGAGGACGTCTACAGACAGGTGAGGACAGGTGAGGACAGGTGAGGGGAGGACGTCTACAGACAGGTGAGGACAGGTGAGGACAGGTGACGGGAGGACATCTACAGACAGGTGAGGACAGGTGAGGGGAGGACGTCTACAGACAGGTGAGGACAGGTGAGGGGAGGACGTCTACAGACAGGTGAGGACAGGTGAGGGGAGGACGTCTACAGACAGGTGAGGACAGGTGAGGACAGGTGAGGGGAGGACGTCTACAGACAGGTGAGGACAGGTGAGGGGAGGACGTCTACAGACAGGTGAGGACAGGTGAGGGGAGGACGTCTACAGACAGGTGAGGGGAGGACGTCTACAGACAGGTGAGGGGAGGACGTCTACAGACAGGTGAGGACAGGTGAGGGGAGGACGTCTACAGACAGGTGAGGACAGGTGAGGACAGGTGAGGGGAGGACGTCTACAGACAGGTGAGGTGAGGACGTCTACAGACAGGTAAGGACAGGTGAGGGGAGGACGACTACAGACAGGTGAGGACAGGTGAGGGGAGGACGACTACAGACAGGTGAGGACAGGTGAGGGGAGGACGTCTACAGACAGGTGAGGACAGGTGAGGGGAGGACGACTACAGACAGGTGAGGACAGGTGAGGGGAGGACGACTACAGACAGGTGAGGACAGGTGAGGGGAGGACGACTACAGACATGAGGTCATGATGAGGTCATGATGACATCACGGTGTTAGCTGGAGGCTAACTAACACTAGCAGTGGGCTAAAGCTACACATCTAAAATGTCATCTTGCTGTGTTGTTGGTGCCAGAATCCAGATATCAGAAACATTTGAGATGACAAACTGTGATTGGAGGCTCTAGAGAGCTACAATATGAGAGAAACGTTTCAGAGATGGAGAGTAAATATATACGTAAGAGATAATGAACAGCTAGCGGGTCATTGTGACAGGGTGATGCTGCATCCCTCCGCTCTGCATCGGGCTTCTTTGGTTTATTTCACTATAATGACCAGCTAGCTGTACGTTATCCTGCTTATCGCACGGCTACTTACTGAAGGAATCTATAATCTGACACAAAAACGGTCCTCCAGAGTCTGATATCAGAGCTGGGCCCATAGCAACGGTCTGTTATACATAGCAACAGTCTGCTATACTTAGCAACGGTCTGCTATACATAGCAACGGTCTGCTATACGTAGCAACGGTCTGTTATACATAGCAACAGTCTGCTATACTTAGCAACGGTGTGTTATACGTAGCAACGGTCTGCTATACGTAGCAACGGTGTGTTATACGTAGCAACAGTCTGCTATACGTAGCAACGGTCTGCTATACATAGCAACGGTCTGCTATACGTAGCAACGGTCTGTTATACGTAGCATCGGTGTGTTATACGTAGCATCGGTGTGTTATACGTAGCATCGGTGTGTTATACGTAGCAACGGTCTGCTATACGTAGCAACGGTCTGCTATACATAGCAACGGTCTGCTATACGTAGCAACGGTCTGCTATACATAGCAACGGTCTGTTATACGTAGCATCGGTGTGTTATACGTAGCAACGGTCTGCTATACGTAGCAACGGTCTGCTATACATAGCAACGGTCTGCTATACGTAGCAACGGTCTGCTATACATAGCAACGGTCTGCTATACGTAGCAACGGTCTGTTATACGTAGCAACGGTCTGTTATACGTAGCATCGGTGTGTTATACGTAGCAACGGTCTGTTATAGGTAGCAACGGTCTGTTATACATAGCAACGGTCTGAATGCCGTGATCGAACAATCAGAATCGAGGATTCAACACAGCCATGTAATAAATATATATCAGTGATTCCAGTTTGTAGTAATATTACAGTAAATGTTTCAACTGCTTTCACTTTGATGCACCAGGAAATCACCAAACTCATGTGGCATTCGTGTTACCGCGTCATTATATACAGTATACATATATACATTATGTGTGTGTTTGTGTGTGTGTGTGTGTGTGTGTGTTTGTGTGTGTGTGTGTGTGTGTGTGTGTGTGTGGGTGTGCGTGCTGCCCCCTGCTGGCTGCAGCTGCTCTCAGTTCTCTGATTTCCGGTGTTTCCTGCAGGTCAGTGAAGCCATCCTGGACAACGCTCGGCTGATGCTGCAGACGGAGAACGTTCAGGCCAACGCAGAAGACTTCAAGGACAGGTCAGAGGTCACGCACGCACGCACGCACGCACGCACGCACGCACGCACGCACGCACGCACGCACGCACGTCCTCAAATCAATCAGTCATCTAATGTAACACTGATTATTGATTCCTTCTACATCCACTTCATTTCACTTCAGTTAGTTTGTGATGCGTTTATCTGATAATATTTAACCCTCTGATGTCACATGTGACTGTGACATCACTTATTACATCACTGTTGTCTTCTTAACCTCCGTCAGACCAGGTCTATAAGTTAAACCTCCATCAGACCAGGTCTATAAGTTAAACCTCCGTCAGACCAGGTCTATAAGTTAAACCTCCGTCAGACCAGGTCTATCAGTTAAACCTCTGTCAGACCAGGTCTATAAGTTGAACCTCCGTCAGACCAGGTCTATAAGTTGAACCTCGGGGGGGCCAGGAGGCGTTCAGGAGCAGGAGTAAGGTGTTCCTCGGTCCTGCAGGTTTGAGAACGAGCAGCCGTTCAGGAAGGCGGTGGAGGAGGAGATCGGCTCTCTGTACAAAGTGATCGACGACGCCAACCTGACGAAGCTGGAGCTGGAGGAGCAGATGGAGAACATGAGAGCTGATCTACGCAACCTGGAGCACAACCACGAGCAGGTCCAACCAAACTCTGTTCACAAAACACATGATTTAACCTCAGATCACAAGAGAGAAGTAAAAGAGCTGAGACCTCTTGATAGTGGAGTCTATACATATAATAACTTGTTAATTAAATGTGCATTATAAACCCTATCAAGATAATTATATTTCCTATACTTAATCTGTGTTAAAATGTTTATTTTTCAAAAAAGAATTCATTTAATTTAAATCTGATTTATCAAATTTAATAAATGATACATTATATATTTATAACCCAATTTCAAAATGAATTAAAAAAGTTAAATTATAATAAAAGTTAAATTCAGTACAAACAAACCAGTTAACAATAAATAAAGATAATTCAATTAGTTTATTATAGCCGCTGTTAGTGCTGACGTCATGATGAGGTCATGATGAGGTCATGATGAGGTCATGATGAGGTCACGGTATATATATATATATATATATATATATGTATATGTATATACATATATATATATATACATATATATGTATATACGTATATATATATATATATGTATATATATGTATATATGTATATATATATATGTATCTCTAATAACAGGACGTGCGAGTCCTCTACAGTCAGATGGCGGGACGTGAGGTGGACGAACCCGACGCTCCCATAGAAACCAGTCTGGACCAGATCCTGTCCTACATCAGGAGCCACTGGGAGAAGGTGACGGAGAGGAACCGAGCCGAGACGGACAGCTACCTGGAGTGTAAGGTGAGGACGTCTCACCCGCACAAGTGTCCTCAGCTGTGGGACTGTGTTGTGACGGCGTGTGTGTCTCTGCAGGAGGCGCAGTGTGTGAGCAGCAGACTGAGTCCAGAGGAGGAGCAGGTGGAGGCGCTGAAGGCCCAGTGCAACGACACCGGCTGTAAGATCCAGAGTCTGCAGGCCGAGACCGAGTCCATCAGAGCGCTGGTGAGTCGCTGGCACCGCCGATAACCCCATCACAGTCCGATCAATAACCCCATCACGGTCCGATCAATAACCCCATCACGGTCCGATCAATAACCCCATCACGGTCCGATCAATAAGTTCCCTCAGAAACACGTGATCTTGTGTGTGTGTTTCAGAGACGCGGTCTGGAGAACTCGCTGGGCGACGCTCGGCACTGGCACGACATGGAGCTGCAGAACCTCGGCTCGGTGGTGTCGAAGCTGGAGGCGGAGCTCGCCGACGTGCACGGTGAGATCGAGCAGCAGCGCCGCGACTACGACACGCTGCAGAGCAACAAGCAGCGGCTGGAGCAGGAGATCGGAGTTTACCACGGCATCCTGGACGGAGAGGAGAGCCGCTTCCAGCCCGCAGAGACACCGTGAGTCACCGCACAACACCACCGGGTCACCGGACCGGGACACCGGACCGGGTCACCGGACCGGGACACCGGACCGGGTCACCGGACCGGGACACGTGGCCAAACACTCGGAGGTCAAACATGGCCGAGAACGTAAATCAACACAGCTGAAATATAAATAAAGTCTGATTCTAACACTGTGAAAATGAATTATTCCAAATACCTGTCCAGGTGTCCAGGTGTGCATTCAGAGCCCGAGGGAGCCACCGCTGCTTCTGCTGCTCCAGACACCAGGACCGACTCTCCAGGACCTCCAGGACCTCCAGGACAGTGATCCCCGTGGAGGATCTGACCTGGTCTACCTGCTGATGTGTGCAGGTGTGAATGATGCTGAGAACCTGCAGCAGGAAGTCCAGAGTGTGAATGTGCTGTGGTATCAGAAGAAGCGGTGAGGAAAACCTGTTCCCAGAGCAGCTGGACCAGACCTGAACTGGTCCAGACTGTAGAGCGTTCTGGTTCTGGGAACAGTCCTCCTCCACGCCATTTCTTCTTCTTCTTTTAATGATCAGTGCGAAGGCGCCGCCGTCTCCAGGTGTGATTAAACATCCACGGGCTCACCTGAATGTTAAACTAGTGATCGACTCACAAAGCACTGTGGGATACTGAGGAGTTGACCTTTGACCTCAGGTGTGTTTGACCTGATGACATCACAGCCAGTGTCATGTGATCGAAGTATATTTTCTGATCAATGAAGCGTTTCTTTCTTCTGTTGCTGATATATTGAACTGAATGACTGAAGGAGAAAATAAAAGCTTTTAAATGATGCAGAACTCCGTGTTTCTTAAACGGAGTCAGCTGACCTGCAGTCGGCCAATCACAGCTCAGATCATTTCATCATCAACGTGTTTAATTCAAACATTTATATTTTTATATTAAAGTCCGTGATGGAGTTTTATTTCTGATCATCTCTAAGTTGAAGTTTAATTAATCAGTGATCAACAACATTGATTTATTATTATTATTATTATAATAATAGTGAATAAAGCTCAGTCAGGAAACAGCAGCCTCTTTAATGATCCACAAACAGAAACATCAGTGTTGATGTACGGAGGCCGCAGAGCGCCCACTCAATGACATCACTTTCATTAAATCAACTCACAATTAACATTTAATTAATAATCAGACATTTGTTTCAAATTAAAATCGATTTTCTTAATTAAAACGTAACGTTGAGCTTTGAGATGTATTTTTGAAATAACTGCTTTCAGCCACATGTCATGGCCTTCATCAGCCGGTCGCGTGACATCAACTGAACCGTCTCCGTGACAACTGAGGAAAATCAATGTTGAGGAAGACCAAAAGAGGTAGCCGAAAGCTCTGGGAGGTTTCCAGTAAGTGGATCCATGGTGTGAAAGACTTATAACATTAATTACTTTGTTTTTTAATTATTCAAATTCAAAAAGTTAGTAAATGAATAATAACAATAAAATCAATATATTGATTGATTATGGATGAATATTGAGGTGAATCTCTGCAGCATCCATGAAACATGATGTCATGAAACATGATGTCATGAAACATGAAGTCATGAAACATGAAGTCATGAAACATGATGTCATGAAACATGATGTCATGAAACATGATGTCATGAAACATGATGTCATGAAACATGAAGTCATGAAACATGAAGTCATGAAACATGATGTCATGAAACATGATGTCATGAAACATGAAGTGATGAAACATGATGTCATGAAACATGAAGTCATTAAACATGATGTCATGAAACATGAAGTCATGAAACATGTCATTAAAACATGATGTCATGAAACATGATGTCATGAAACATGGTCATGAAACATGAAGTCATGAAACATGAAGTCATGAAACATGATGTCATGAAACATGATGTCATGAAACATGAAGTCATGAAACATGAAGTCATTAAACATGATGTCATGAAACATGATGTCATGACACATGATGTCATGAAACATGAAGTCATGAAACATGATGTCATGAAACATGATGTCATGAAACATGAAGTCATGAAACATGATGTCAAGAAACATGAAGTCATTAAACATGATGTCATGAAACATGAAGTGATGAAACATGATGTCATGAAACATGAAGTCATGAAACATGATGTCATGAAACATGGTCATGAAACATGAAGTCATGAAACATGATGTCATGAAACATGAAGTCATGAAACATGATGTCATGAAACATGATGTCATGAAACATGAAGTGATGAAACATGATGTCATGAAACATGAAGTCATTAAACATGATGTCATGAAACATGAAGTCATGAAACATGATGTCATGAAACATGATGTCATGAAACATGAAGTCATGAAACATGATGTCATGAAACATGATGTCATGAAACATGATGTCATGAAACATGAAGTCATGAAACATGAAGTCATGAAACATGATGTCATGAAACATGATGTCATGAAACATGATGTCATGAAACATGATGTCATGAAACATGAAGTCATGAAACATGATGTCATGAAACATGATGTCATGAAACATGAAGTCATGAAACATGAAGTCATGAAACATGTCATGAAACATGATGTCATGAAACATGAAGTCATGAAACATGAAGTCATTAAACATGATGTCATGAAACATGATGTCATGACACATGATGTCATTAAACATGATGTCATGAAACATGATGTCATGAAACATGATGTCATGAAACATGATGTCATGAAACATGATGTCATGAAACATGAAGTCATGAAACATGATGTCATGAAACATGATGTCATGAAACATGAAGTCATGAAACATGATGTCATGACACATGATGTCATTAAACATGATGTCATGAAACATGGTCATGAAACATGAAGTCATGAAACATGAAGTCATGAAACATGATGTCATTAAACATGAAGTCATGAAACATGAACTCATGAAACATGATGTCATGACACATGATGTCATTAAACATGACGACTCAATTAATCTAATAATTATTACGACGTTATGACGTCTTTGTTCTTTCATACCGAACCAGGAGGTTTCCTCATCTTCATCATCTTCACTCAGCACCATGGTGACGGGACAGGATATTATGGTCTGGAACAGACATGGACATTCAGCAGGACAAACACAGAAGAGAAAAACAAAGACCAGAGGTCTCACTCTGTTTATAATTCAGTTGGAGGTTTTTCATTTAAATGTTGGTTTCATGTGTCTGCAGCTCCACTTCCTGTCTGAGGGTTCTGAGGGTTCTGAGGGTTCTGAGGGTTCTGAGGGTTCTGGTCCACCTGCCTCTGTGGCTGCTGGTTCCAGAACCTAAGAATACCTACTAACTGATCAGTACAACAGTCCAGTGAACTGGGTCACAGAAAACGGATCAGAGCGGTCGTCCTGTTCCACGTCAGCAGCTTTATTTTGAAGGGGAAGTGACTTCCTGTTGGTCGTTTCAATCAAGTAGAAAATCAATATTGAACATGAATCAGTCCACACGCTCGCTAATAGCTCAATGCTAGCAGCTAGACTCCGCCGGCTAGCTCTACAGTTTTTACCCATAATCCCACAGGCCCGGCATCAGTGTGCAGGTCTGAGCCCGGCCGTCGTACCGATAAAGCTCAGTGAGCGCCAGCGGAGGGCGCCGCCTCCCTGCCGGCAGCCGGCAGTAACGCACCAATCGTCAGCCTCTGATTGGAGGGTTTAGGCGGGCTGCAGCGGGATGCAGCCGACCCCGACCCCCCCCTCGTGGCAGCCCATGGGGGTCATGAAGGTCCAGCGGTTGGTGTCGGGGTTGAACATCTCCACGGAGCTGAGGTTGGACTGTCCGTCGTATCCGCCCACGGCGTACAGACGTCCTGACGTGGAGACCAGCGACACTCTGCTGCGCCGCGTGTTCATGAACACCAGGACGCTCCACTGGCCCGCCGCCGAGCCGAACACCTCGGCGCCGCTCAGGAAGCCCGAGCCGTCGTACCCCCCCGCCACGTACATGTGACTGCCCAGAGCCGCCGCCCCGTGGCGGCAACGCTTGTTCATCATGGCCGCCGCCGGGTGCCAACGGTTAGTGTGGTGGTTGTAGTACTCCACCTGCAGGACGGGAGGGGGGGGGCAACCATTACTACGATTATATATTTACAGTAAATACATTTATATATTTACAGTAAATACAGTTATATATTTACAATAAATACATGTATATATTTACAGTATATACAGTTATATATTTACAGTAAATATATGTATTTATTTACAGTAAATACATTTATATATTTACAATAAATACATTTATATATTTTCATTTATATATTTACAGTAATACATTTATATATTTAGAGTCAATACATTTATATATTTACAATAAATACATTTATATATTTACAGTAAATACATGTATTTATTTACAGTAAATACATTTATATATTTACAATAAATACATTTATATATTTTCATTTATATATTTACAGTAATACATTTATATATTTAGAGTCAATACATTTATATATTTACAATAAATACATTTATATATTTACAGTAAATACATGTATTTATTTACAGTAAATACATGTATATATTTACAATAAATACATGTATATATTTACAGTAAATACACGTATATATTTACAGTGAATACATGTATATATTTACAGTAAATACATTTATATATTTACAGTAAATACACGTATATATTTACAGTGAATACATGTATATATTTACAGTAAATACATTTATATATTTACATTTATGTATGTATTTAAAGTAAATACATACATTTTTATATTTAAATTGAATACATGTATATATTTACAGTTTTTGTGAGAACTCGATGATCAAACTGACCGTGTTGAAGATCTGTAAACCGTCATGGCCGCCAGAGACAAAGATGCGTCCGTCAAACACCGTCACACCTGCAGCGCTGCGACTCGCACTCATCTCCGTCATCACCGTCCACCTGCAGCCGAACAACACTATCTATTACTATACATATATATATATATATATATATTATTATAATGGGGGAGGACAAATCTGTTGTCATAGAAACAATCCAGCTGTTTTATAAATCCTCTTTAATGAATCTACTGAAGTAAAACAAACTGAAAATATGAGGCCCCGAGTAAACAGTGCTGAAACAAACTGGCTCCTGGATGAAGCTAACATGGGGCTCCTGGATGAAGCTAACATGGGGCTCCTGGATGAAGCTAACATGGGGCCCCTGGATGAAGCTAATATGGAGCTAACATGGGGCCCCTGGATGAAGCTAACATGGGGCTCCTGGATGAAGCTAACATGGGGCTCCTGGATGAAGCTAACATGGGGCCCCTGGATGAAGCTAACATGAAGCTAACATGGGGCTCCTGGATGAAGCTAACATGGGGCCCCTGGATGAAGCTAACATGGGGCCCCTGGATGAAGCTAACATGGGGCCCCTGGATGAAGCTAACATGGGGCCCCTGGATGAAGCTAACATGGGGCTCCTGGATGAAGCTAACATGGGGCCCCTGGATGAAGCTAATATGGAGCTAACATGGGGCCCCTGGATGAAGCTAACATGGGGCTCCTGGATGAAGCTAACATGGGGCCCCTGGATGAAGCTAACATGGGGCCCCTGGATGAAGCTAACATGGAGCTCCTGGATAAAGCTAACATGGGGCTCCTGGATGAAGCTAACATGGGGCCCCTGGATGAAGCTAACATGAAGCTAACATGGGGCTCCTGGATGAAGCTAACATGGGGCCCCTGGATGAAGCTAACATGGGGCCCCTGGATGAAGCTAACATGGGGCCCCTGGATGAAGCTAACATGGGGCCCCTGGATGAAGCTCACATGGAGCCTCTGGATGAAGCTAACATGAAGCTAACATGGGGCCCCTGGATGAAGCTAACATGAAGCTAACATGGGGCCCCTGGATGAAGCTAACATGAAGCTAACATGGGGCCCCTGGATGAAGCTAACATGAAGCTAACATGGAGCCCCTGGATGAAGCTAACATGGAGCCCCTGGATGAAGCTAACATGGGGCCCCTGGATGAAGATATCGTGGGGCCCCTGGATGAAGATATCGTGGGGCCCCTGGATGAAGATATCGTGGGGCCCCTGGATGAAGCTAACATGGAGCCCCTGGATGAAGCTAACATGGGGCCCCTGGATGAAGATATCGTGGGGCCCCTGGATGAAGCTAACATGGGGCCCCTGGATGAAGCTAACATGGAGCCCCTGGATGAAGCTAACATGGGGCCCCTGGATGAAGATATCGTGGGGCCCCTGGATGAAGATATCGTGGGGCCCCTGGATGAAGATATCGTGGGGCCCCTGGATGAAGATATCGTGGGGCCCCTGGATGAAGATATCGTGGGGCCCCTGGATGAAGATATCTTGGGGCCCCTGCTGTCAGGTGACTCACCTGTCGGTCTCTGGAGAGTAACACTCTACAGAGTTCAGAGATGATTTTCCGTCGTAGCCGCCGCACACGTAGATGTGTCCATCAATCACCACCGTTCCCATGGCGCTGAGGAGGACAACATGCTTCATTACTCCTCTACTGTTTCAGGATCAGTGCTGATCAGTGTATTGATCTGGGTATTGATTAATGTATTGATCGGGGTATTGACCTGCGCTGGCTGTTCATGCTCGACACGCGTGTCCAGCTGTCTGTCTCCGGGTTGTAAACCTCAACCGTGCTGAGTCGTGATTGGCCGTCGTATCCACCAATGGCGTAGAGCAGCCCGTTAACGACTGCCACGCCCACTCTGCTGCGAGCCGTCCTCATTGGCTGACAGCGCTCCCAGAAGTTCCCGATTGGATCAAACACTTCGACCACATTTAAGGAGTCACCTGAAGAAAGAAACAGTGACTGTCAGCTGAGGACCAATCAAATATCTGCAGTGACATCACACCACCTGTGATTGGTCAGTCAGAGACAGGTGTAGGGCCGGAACAGCACATCAACGTCATTGATTACATCAATTCCCTGAATACGCGGACTTGCAGGGTTTATGTTGGTTATGGTGGCTGAAGATGAGTCTTCATCAGTTTGTTTAGGTGAATCTGGACCGATAAAGTTAAACAACCTTGACCTTATTTCCCATGTTTTTGTGTCTAAGAGTAATAATCAAGAGATTAATCAATAAAAAATAATCGTTAAATGCAGACTTACACAGGTGTGTTGACAGACAGACAGGTGTGTTGACAGACAGACAGACAGGTGTGTTGACAGACAGACAGACAGACAGACAGGTGTGTTGACAGACAGACAGACAGACAGACAGACAGACAGACAGACAGACAGACAGGTGAGCAGCGTACCTGAGCTGTTGAGTCCTCCCACTGCGTAGATGAGTCCTGTGATAGACGTGCAGCACCTCTGTCTGGTCTTGAAGGACGGCAGGTGAGGACGACGCTCCGGCATCAGGTGGAAATCTTTGGCTTCATCCACCAGATCTCTGACAGGGAACACAGCAGAGACAGAGACAAGAGACAGAGACAAGAGTCAGAGACAAGAGACAAGAGACAAGAGACAAGAGACAGAGACAAGAGTCAGAGACAAGAGACAAGAGAAAGAGACAAGAGACAGAGACAAGAGTCAGAGACAAGAGACAGAGACAAGAGTCAGAGACAAGAGATAGAGACAAGAGACAGAGACAAAAGACAGAGACAAAAGACAGAGACAAGAGATAGAGACAAGAGTCAGAGACAAGAGACAGAGACAAGAGACAGAGACAAGAGACAGAGACAAGAGTCAGAGACAAGAGTCAGAGACAAGAGACAAGAGAAAGAGACAAGAGACAGAGACAAGAGTCAGAGACAAGACACAGAGACAAGAGTCAGAGACAAGAGACAGAGACAAGAGACAGAGACAGAGACAAGAGA
>CAKAOJ020000447.1:205000-285000 GCA_916701645.2 Sebastolobus alascanus | reverse complement strand
GGATCCACCATGGTTCTAATACAGGGTTCCTCCTGTAGAGAGAACCAGACAACACTAACATACAGTGTTCTCTATGGTACCCAGACCAGGATCCACCATGGTTCTAATACAGGGTTCCTCCTGCAGAGGGAACCAGACAACATTAACATACAGTGTTCTCTATGGTACCCAGACCAGGATCCACCATGGTTCTAATACAGGGTTCCTCCTGCAGAGGGAACCAGACAACACTAACATACAGTGTTCTCTATGGTACCCAGACCAGGATCCACCATGGTTCTAATACAGGGTTCCTCCTGTAGAGAGAACCAGACAACATTAACATAACGTGTTCTCTATGGTACCCAGACCAGGATCCACCATGGTTCTAATACAGGGTTCCTCCTGCAGAGAGAACCAGACAACACTAACATACAGTGTTCTCTATGGTACCCAGACCAGGATCCACCATGGTTCTAATACAGGGTTCCTCCTGCAGAGGGAACCAGACAACATTAACATACAGTGTTCTCTATGGTACCCAGACCAGGATCCACCATGGTTCTAATACAGGGTTCCTCCTGCAGAGAGAACCAGACAACACTAACATACAGTGTTCTCTATGGTACCCAGACCAGGATCCACCATGGTTCTAATACAGGGTTCCTCCTGCAGAGAGAACCAGACAACACTAACAAACAGTGTTCTCTATGGTACCCAGACCATGGTCCACCATGGTTCTAATACAGGGTTCCTCCTGTAGAGGGGAACCAGACAACACTAACATACAGTGTTCTCTATGGTACCCAGACCATGATCCACCATGGTTCTAATACAGGGTTCCTCCTGCAGAGAGAACCAGACAACACTAACATACAGTGTTCTCTATGGTACCCAGACCAGGATCCACCAGGTTCTAATACAGGGTTCCCCTGCAGAGAGACCAGACAACACTAACATACAGTGTTCTCTATGGTACCCATACCAAGATCCACCATGTTCTAATACAGGGTTCCTCCTGCAGAGAGACCAGACAACACTAACATACAGGTGTTCTCTATGGTACCCAGACCAGGATCCACCATGGTTCTAATACAGGGTTCCTCCTGCAGAGGAAACCAACAACATTAACATACAGTGTTCTCTATGGTA
The DNA here is from genome assembly GCA_916701645.2 of Sebastolobus alascanus. Lineage (NCBI taxonomy): Eukaryota > Metazoa > Chordata > Actinopteri > Perciformes > Sebastidae > Sebastolobus > Sebastolobus alascanus. The sequence goes on along the minus strand of CAKAOJ020000447.1, from coordinate 283,869 downwards.
CCCAGACCAGGAATCCACCAAGGTTCTAATACAGGGTTCCTCCAGCAGAGAGACCAGACAACACTAACATACAGTGTTCTCTATGGTACCCAGACCAGATCCACCATGGTTCTAATACAGGGTTCCTCCAGTAGAGGGAACCAGACAACATTAACATACAGTGTTCTCTATGGTACCCAGACCAGGATCCACCATGGTTCTAATACAGGGTTCCTCCTGCAGAGAGAACCAGACAACATTAACATACAGTGTTCTCTATGGTACCCAGACCAGGATCCACCATGGTTCTAATACAGGGTTCCTCCTGCAGAGAGAACCAGACAACACTAACATACAGTGTTCTCTATGGTACCCAGACCAGGATCCACCATGGTTCTAATACAGGGTTCCTCCTGCAGAGAGAGCCAGACAACATTAACATACAGTGTTCTCTATGGTACCCAGACCAGGATCCACCATGGTTCTAATACAGGGTTCCTCCTGCAGAGAGAGCCAGACAACATTAACATACAGTGTTCTCTATGGTACCCAGACCAGGATCCACCATGGTTCTAATACAGGGTTCCTCCTGCAGAGGGAACCAGACAACATTAACATACAGTGTTCTCTATGGTACCCAGACCAGGATCCACCATGGTTCTAATACAGGGTTCCTCCTGCAGAGAGAACCAGACAACACTAACATACAGTGTTCTCTATGGTACCCAGACCAGGATCCACCATGGTTCTAATACAGGGTTCCTCCTGCAGAGAGAGCCAGACAACATTAACATACAGTGTTCTCTATGGTACCCAGACCAGGATCCACCATGGTTCTAATACAGGGTTCCTCCTGCAGAGGAACCAGACAACATTAACATACAGTGTTCTCTATGGTACCCAGACCAGGATCCACCATGGTTCTAATACAGGGTTCCTCCTGCAGAGAGAACCAGACAACACTAACATACAGTGTTCTCTATGGTACCCAGACCAGGATCCACCATGGTTCTAATACAGGGTTCCTCCTGCAGAGAGAACCAGACAACATTAACATACAGTGTTCTCTATGGTACCCAGACCAGGATCCACCATGGTTCTAATACAGGGTTCCTCCTGCAGAGAGAGCCAGACAACATTAACATACAGTGTTCTCTATGGTACCCAGACCAGGATCCACCATGGTTCTAATACAGGGTTCCTCCTGCAGAGAGAACCAGACAACATTAACATACAGTGTTCTCTATGGTACCCAGACCAGGATCCACCATGGTTCTAATACAGGGTTCCTCCTGTAGAGGGAACCAGACAACATTAACATACAGTGTTCTCTATGGTACCCAGACCAGGATCCACCATGGTTCTAATACAGGGTTCCTCCTGCAGAGAGAGCCAGACAACATTAACATACAGTGTTCTCTATGGTACCCAGACCATGATCCACCATGGTTCTAATACAGGGTTCCTCCTGTAGAGAGAACCAGACAACATTAACATACAGTGTTCTCTATGGTACCCAGACCAGGATCCACCATGGTTCTAATACAGGGTTCCTCCTGCAGAGGGAACCAGACAACATTAACATACAGTGTTCTCTATGGTACCCAGACCAGGATCCACCATGGTTCTAATACAGGGTTCCTCCTGTAGAGGGAACCAGACAACATTAACATACAGTGTTCTCTATGGTACCCAGACCAGGATCCACCATGGTTCTAATACAGGGTTCCTCCTGTAGAGAGAACCAGACAACATTAACATACAGTGTTCTCTATGGTACCCAGACCAGGATCCACCATGGTTCTAATACAGGGTTCCTCCTGTAGAGGGAACCAGACAACATTAACATACAGTGTTCTCTATGGTACCCAGACCATGATCCACCATGGTTCTAATACAGGGTTCCTCCTGTAGAGAGAACCAGACAACATTAACATACAGTGTTCTCTATGGTACCCAGACTAGGATCCACCATGGTTCTAATACAGGGTTCCTCCTGCAGAGGGAACCAGACAACATTAACATACAGTGTTCTCTATGGTACCCAGACCAGGATCCACCATGGTTCTAATACAGGGTTCCTCCTGTAGAGGGAACCAGACAACATTAACATACAGTGTTCTCTATGGTACCCAGACCAGGATCCACCATGGTTCCAATACAGGGTTCCTCCTGTAGAGGGAACCAGACAACATTAACATACAGTGTTCTCTATGGTACCCAGACCAGGATCCACCATGGTTCTAATACAGGGTTCCTCCTGTAGAGGGAACCAGACAACATTAACATACAGTGTTCTCTATGGTACCCAGACCAGGATCCACCATGGTTCTAATACAGGGTTCCTCCTGTAGAGGGAACCAGACAACATTAACATACAGTGTTCTCTATGGTACCCAGACCAGGATCCACCATGGTTCTAATACAGGGTTCCTCCTGCAGAGAGAACCAGACAACATTAACATACAGTGTTCTCTATGGTACCCAGACCAGGATCCACCATGGTTCTAATACAGGGTTCCTCCTGCAGAGAGAACCAGACAACATTAACATACAGTGTTCTCTATGGTACCCAGACCATGATCCACCATGGTTCTAATACAAATTTCCTCCTGCAGAGAGAACCAGACAACATTAACATACTTTTACTGTAGTACTACTTTAACTACATTTAGATGGTAATACTACATACTTTTACTGTAGTACTACTTTAACTATATTTAGATGATAGTACTACATAATTTTACTGTAGTACTACTTTAACTAAATTGAGATGGTAATACTACATACTTTTACTGTAGTACTACTTCAACTAGATTTAGATGGTAATACTACATACTTTTACTGTAGTACTACTTTAACTACATTGAGATGGTAATACTACATACTTTTACTGTAGTACTACATCTATATGGTAATACCACATACTTTTACTGTAGTACTACTATAACTACATTTAGATGGTAGTACTACATACTTTTACTTCAGTAAGAATGCAGGACTTTTACTTGTATTGGAGTATTTTCACAGCGTGGTATTAGTACTTGTACTGCGGTACTTCACAGTGTGGTATTAGTACCTGTACTGCAGTACTTCACAGTGTGGTATTAGTACTTGTACTGCGGTACTTCACAGTGTGGTATTAGTACCTGTACTGCAGTACTTCAGTGTGGTATTAGTACCTGTACTGCAGTACTTCAGTGTGGTAGTAGTACCTGTACTGCAGTACTTCACAGTGTGGTAGTAGTACCTGTACTGCAGTACTTCACAGTGTGGTATTAGTACCTGTACTGCAGTACTTCACAGTGTGGTATTAGTACCTGTACTGCAGTACTTCAGTGTGGTAGTAGTACCTGTACTGCAGTACTTCACAGTGTGGTATTAGTACCTGTACTGCAGTGCTTCACAGTGTGGTATTAGTACCTGTACTGCAGTAATTCACAGTGTGGTATTAGTACCTGTACTGCAGTACTTCAGTGTGGTATTAGTACCTGTACTGCAGTACTTCAGTGTGGTAATAGTACCTGTACTGCAGTACTTCAGTGTGGTAGTAGTACCTGTACTGCAGTACTTCACAGTGTGGTATTAGTACCTGTACTGCAGTACTTCACAGTGTGGTATTAGTACTGTACTGCAGTACTTCACAGTGTGGTATTAGTACCTGTACTGCAGTACTTCACAGTGTGGTATTAGTACCTGTACTGCAGTACTTCACAGTGTGGTATTAGTACTGTACTGCAGTACTTCACAGTGTGGTATTAGTACCTGTACCTGTACTTCACAGTGTGGTATTAGTACCTGTACTGCAGTACTTCACAGTGTGGTATTAGTACCTGTACTGCAGTACTTCACAGTGTGGTATTAGTACCTGTACTGCAGTACTTCACAGTGTGGTAGTAGTACCTGTACTGCAGTACTTCACAGTGTGGTATTAGTACCTGTACTGCAGTACTTCAGTGTGGTAGTAGTACCTGTACTGCAGTACTTCACAGTGTGGTATTAGTACCTGTACTGCAGTGTGGTATTAGTACCTGTACTGCAGTACTTCACAGTGTGGTAGTAGTACCTGTACTGCAGTACTTCACAGTGTGGTATTAGTACCTGTACTGCAGTAACTGACTCTGTATCCCTCCGCCGCAGCTCAGAGACAGAAAGTAGAACCCACTCTGGGAACTTTAAAACACCGGAAACACCTTGCAGTTGTCAACTCTCTGATCACCATGACAACATGACGGCCAACCGGCAGCCGGTCTCAGGAGGTCAAAGGTCAGCTGAGTTAGCTTGTGTTAATAATCCGCTGTTAGCATGTTGTTAGCTGTTAGCATGCTAACAGGCTAACTTCAGGCTAACTTCAGGCGCGAGCGTCGTCAGTTTTACCTTGAGCGTGACGTCACAGAGTTTCCCCTGACGTCGGATCTCCTCCATGACGACATAGCCTCGTGCCGGCAGGTCGTGCACTGAGAAGTGAACTAAGTCCTCGAGCTCTTCGCAGAGAACGTCTCCCATCGTCATCAGGCGGCGCGCGGAGCGGACTGAGCCCTGCGAGCCGCCGTACACCAGCTTCCGCCCAACGCCTTCACAATAAAACACACCATTTAATATTTATAACTACAGAAATATAATCACAAGATCAGAAGCAGCTGAGCAGAGAAACAGAAAGAAGCTGCTGCTGCTGCTCTCTGTCAACGGGATGAAACAAACATCTGGATCCTCCTGATGTTCATCAGCTCTCCGACCTGCAGCAGTACTTCCGCCCTACGTCACTTCCTCTATGAGGGACTTCAAAATAAAAGACGTGTCAGCAGGATTTATGGACAAAAACTATCCATGATGTTTCCATCCGACCCGTTACTGAATATAGTAATACAATAATATAATAATCAAATAATAATGTAATAATAAAATAGTAAAATAATAATATAATAATAAAATAGTAATACAATAATATAATAATAAAATAATAATATAGTAATACAATAATATAACAATATAGTAATACAATAATATAATAATAAAATAATAATAAAATAAAATAATACTAAAATAAAATAATAATACAATAATAATAATATAATAATATATAATAATAATATAAAATAATAAAATAATAATACATTAATATGATAATAATATATAATAATAATATAATATACCGGTCCTCACCGTTCAGCTCAGTTCAACGGAATTACGTTGCTAGGCGACAGCTTGGGTCCATGTTTACTTCCTGTCAGCTGATGTCATTCACATACACTGCAACAGGAAATAAACTGGGACACATTTACAATGTTTCAAACTATACATATTGTAGAGTTGTGACATCACAAAGTTACAGAAATCCTGACGGCTGGTTTTAAAGTCACAGTTTGTGAATACATCCGGTGTGTATTACCTGTGTGTATTACCTGTGTGTATTTCCTGTGTGTATTACCTGTGTGTTCATGCTGCACTACGACACATCAGTAAATGTGAACTGTATTTTCTGCATGATTTAAAGGTTTATTAACGTGTTAAATGTTTTATCTGCTAGAACACAGCTCTAGATCTAATCAATAACTGTCTGTGTCAACTGTTTCAATAAAGCTTTCAATGAGCTTCTCATGATTGATAAATTATTGATTTATTAATGAGTGTTTGACTTTATTAAAACATTTGAATCATGAACACATATACACATTTTTATTATTCTCATTATTACACATCATATTGACACTCAGCTGCACACATTATACAGTATGCTAGCAATAACCAATCAACAACCGATCAACAACCGATCAACAACCGATCAACAACCGATCAATAACCGATCAATAACCGATCAATACCTGATCAGCACAGACTGCAGCTGCTTTAATCCACCACATGCTAACATTAGCTTTTATATTAGCATCCAGTTACCATGGCGACGGGGTCAACGATGATGATGGTCGTTCTACTGAGAGTCCCCACCAGAACCACCAGTTCTACAGCTCAGAGTTCTAGTAACGGGTTCTCTCTGATGTAGAACCCTTCTAGAGCAGAGAACGGTTCTGTGGTTCTGTAAGAACATGAGCAGGTGTGTTGTAATAGATGAACTGCCGGTTCTAGGCCCGGACACACCGGACCACACCGTGCCTGATCTAGAACCGCCACCAGAAGAACCACAGAACTCACCAGAACCATATTATCACCATATTATTATTATATATATATATATACAGCATATGTATATACTGTGTGTATATATATATATATATATATATATATATATATATATATATATATATATATATATATATATATATATATATATATATATATTATATTTATATATATATATATATATATTATATTTATATATATATATATATATATTATATTTATATATATATGTATATATATATATATATATATATATATATATATATATATATATATATGTATATATATATATATATATATATATATATATATATATATAAATAAAAACACTATATATATATATTATATATTCTATATGATATAGGGGGTTCTGGACCTTGAAGGTGGTCTGGAGGTGATTGTAGAACCCTGGAGGTGATTGTAGAACCTTAGATAAGTTGCAGTGGAAGTGTTGGACGGGTACAGGATGGCGGTAGAACCCGGACATCCACCAGCATGTTGTAGAGCATAGACCCGGTTCTAGACCTCCAGACGGAGCAGGCTTTAGAAGGTTCTAGAAAGGCATTCCTCCAGAGATCTGGCGGGCCACCTGCTCATCCAGACTCTCCTCCTTGTCCTTGTTCTCCTGGTTCCTCTCCTGGTTCCAGTCCTTCAGACCCTCGGGCAGCGTCGTGTCCTCGTCCACGCTGCCGGTTCCTTCCACAAAGTCCTCGTACGTCGACTTCTCTGCGAACGGACGTTTCCCCAGCAGCTCCACCATGTCGCTCTTATCCAGAACCTCCTTCTCTAGCAGCCGCAGCGCCACCTGCAGAACCACACAGGAACACAGAGAACAGGGTCTGAGAATGACCTAGAACCCTGCTGGTCTGGGTTCTACCACCGCTGTTCTAGACCAGAGAACGGTTCTGGACGGTACCTTCTCCACCTCGGGCTTCTTGTCGCTCAGCAGGCGGTGGGTTCTCTGGTGGGCCTCTGCGATCAGGATTCGGACCTCGGTGTCGATGAGACGGGCCGTGGCTTCGCTGTAGGGTTTCTCCAGAACCATGTCCCCCTGCCGGGGCAGGTCGAAGGAAACCTGACCCACCTTAGAGTTCATCCCAAACTGAACGATCTGCAGCAGAACACCAGAACCACACATTACATACATTAAGGAGCTCCATCAGAATCAGAACCAGAACCAGGTTTACCCTGGACTGGTTCACTGACTACATTAGGTTCTTCCTCCCCTAACCTTCTGGATGACCTCTGACCTGCGTGACCTCTGACCTGTGCGTAGGCGCTCTGGGTGACCTTGCGGAGGTCGTCCTGAGCTCCGGTGGTGATCCGACCGAAGAAGATCTCCTCGGAGACCCGCCCCCCCAGAGTCATGCACATGCGGTCCAGCAGCTGCTCCTTGGTGTACAGGTACTGCTCTTTGGGCAGGTACTGGGCGTAACCCAGACCCTTCCCTCGGGGGATGATGGACACCTGCACAGGTAACAACATCAGGACTAATGCATCATGGGAGATGAAGTTCTTCAGGTTCATGCTGTAAACAATCATTAAAACATTAAAGATGTGTCACAGCTAACGGCCAATCACAGAGTCTCTTCCCACCGTCTCCATAGCAACAGCAGCTGAGGCTCATGGGTACTGTAGTATTAGTTATAACTCCGTTAAACAGGAAGCGTGACCTTTAGCAGAGGGTCGGCGTGCTCCAGGAACCAACCGGCAACGGCGTGACCGGCCTCGTGATACGCCACCGTCTTCTTCTCCTCCGGCTGCAGCACCTGAGTCTTCTTCTCCAGACCTGCAACACAAACAGGTTCAATAAACCGGTTCCCCCACAGGACGCCATAAAGACGAGGTCATCTGTTCCCCTACAGGACGCCATAAAGACGAGGTCATCTGTTCACCTACAGGACGCCATAAAGACGAGGTCATCTGTTCACCTACAGGACGCCATAAAGACGAGGTCGTCTGTTCCCCTACAGGACGCCATAAAGACGAGGTCGTCTGTTCCCCTACAGGACGCCATAAAGACGAGGTCATCTGTTCCCCTACAGGACGCCATAAAGACGAGGTCATCTGTTCACCTACAGGACGCCATAAAGACGAGGTCGTCTGTTCACCTACAGGACGCCATAAAGACGAGGTCATCTGTTCCCCTACAGGACGCCATAAAGACGAGGTCATCTGTTCCCCTACAGGACGCCATAAAGACGAGGTCGTCTGTTCCCCTACAGGACGCCATAAAGACGAGGTCATCTGTTCACCTACAGGACGCCATAAAGACGAGGTCATCTGTTCCCCTACAGGACGCCATAAAGACGAGGTCGTCTGTTCCCCTACAGGACGCCATAAAGACGAGGTCATCTGTTCACCTACAGGACGCCATAAAGACGAGGTCGTCTGTTCCCCTACAGGACGCCATAAAGACGAGGTCGTCTGTTCCCCTACAGGACGCCATAAAGACGAGGTCATCTGTTCACCTACAGGACGCCATAAAGACGAGGTCTTCTGTTCACCTACAGGACGCCATAAAGACGAGGTCATCTGTTCCCCTACAGGACGCCATAAAGACGAGGTCTTCTGTTCACCTACAGGACGCCATAAAGACGAGGTCATCTGTTCACCTACAGGACGCCATAAAGACGAGGTCTTCTGTTCACCTACAGGACGCCATAAAGACGAGGTCATCTGTTCCCCTACAGGACGCCATAAAGACGAGGTCTTCTGTTCACCTACAGGACGCCATAAAGACGAGGTCATCTGTTCCCCTACAGGACGCCATAAAGACGAGGTCATCTGTTCCCCTACAGGACGCCATAAAGACGAGGTCGTCTGTTCACCTACAGGACGCCATAAAGACGAGGTCATCTGTTCCCCTACAGGACGCCATAAAGACGAGGTCGTCTGTTCCCCTACAGGACGCCATAAAGACGAGGTCATCTGTTCACCTACAGGACGCCATAAAGACGAGGTCATCTGTTCCCCTACAGGACGCCATAAAGACGAGGTCGTCTGTTCCCCTACAGGACGCCATAAAGACGAGGTCATCTGTTCACCTACAGGACGCCATAAAGACGAGGTCGTCTGTTCCCCTACAGGACGCCATAAAGACGAGGTCATCTGTTCACCTACAGGACGCCATAAAGACGAGGTCATCTGTTCACCTACAGGACGCCATAAAGACGAGGTCTTCTGTTCACCTACAGGACGCCATAAAGACGAGGTCCTCTGTTCCCCTACAGGACGCCATAAAGACGAGGTCTTCTGTTCACCTACAGGACGCCATAAAGACGAGGTCATCTGTTCACCTACAGGACGCCATAAAGACGAGGTCTTCTGTTCACCTACAGGACGCCATAAAGACGAGGTCATCTGTTCCCCTACAGGACGCCATAAAGACGAGGTCTTCTGTTCACCTACAGGACGCCATAAAGACGAGGTCATCTGTTCACCTACAGGACGCCATAAAGACGAGGTCATCTGTTCACCTACAGGACGCCATAAAGACGAGGTCGTCTGTTCCCCCACAGGACGCCATAAAGACGAGGTCATCTGTTCACCTACAGGACGCCATAAAGACGAGGTCGTCTATTTACCTACTTCGCTCTCAGTAGTCAGTGGTGTGTTAGCTAACGCTGAGCTAACGTTAGCTAACGTTAGCTCAGCGTTATCTCAGCGTCAGCTCAGCGTTACCTCAGCGTTAGCTCAGCGTTCTCTCAGCGTTAGCTCAGCGTTACCTCAGCGTTAGCTCAGCGTTAGCTCAGCGTCAGCTCAGCGTTAGCTCAGCGTTCTCTCAGCGTTAGCTCAGCGTTACCTCAGCGTTAGCTCAGCGTTCTCTCAGCGTTAGCTCAGCGTTAGCTCAGCTTATCTCAGCGTCAGCTCAGCGTTAGCTCAGCGTTAGCTCAGCGTCAGCTCAGCGTTCTCTCAGCGTTACCTCAGCGTTACCTCAGCGTTAGCTCAGCGTTACCTCAGCGTTAGCTCAGCGTTACCTCAGCGTTAGCTCAGCGTTACCTCAGCGTTAGCTCAGCGTTACCTCAGCGTTACCTCAGCGTTAGCTCAGCGTTCTCACCTCCGATCACTCTCTCGATGGCCTGTTCAAAGTGTTTGGGGTTGATGGCGTCTGAAAGGTGGCGAGCGGCGATCAGAGCCGCCTCGTTACACACGTTGGCGATGTCGGCACCTGGCAGACAGAGAGCAGGGAGAGTGAAGCCCGTGGACGCTGCAGCTGATTGGTGGAGAGAACATCACACGGTGCGTTTACCTGAGAATCCAGGTGTGAGGGCGGCCATCTTCTTGGCCAGAGCGTCTCTGTCCAAGTCGACCTCCAGCTTCAGAGGACGGAGGTGGACTTTAAAGATGGACGCTCGTCCTTTAATGTCAGGATGACCTGAGACACACACACACACACACACACTGTAATACACACTGTAATACATGATGAACCCGTTGCCTAGAGACGGAGAACCCGGTGACTCTTCTCACCGATATAAATCTGCCTGTCGAAGCGTCCGGGTCTCATCAGAGCCGGGTCCAGGATGTCCGGTCTGTTGGTTCCTGCTAGAACCACAACGTTGGTCGCCGTGTTGAACCCTGAAGAACAGAGAGGAGTGAGACCTCCGTCATGCAGCGCTCCTTTACTCTCTACTGGAGGTGTTCAGAAAGGAACGACCTTTGACCTTATTACAAACTATACAACTCCTGACATCTGAGTCAAAAAATACAGAAATAAATAAATAAATACCTAAATAAATAAATAAATAAGTAAGTAAATAAATAAATAAATACAGAAATAAATAAATAAATACAGAAATATATAAATACCTTAATAAATAAATACCTAAATAAATAAATAAATACAGAAATAAATAAATACCTAAATAAAATAAATAAATAAATAAACAAGTAAATAAATAAATAAATACAGAAATAAATACTTAAATAAATAAATAAGTAAGTAAGTAAATAAATACATAAATAAATACCTAAATAAATAAATAAACAAGTAAATAAATAAATACAGAAATAAATAAATACCTAAATAAATACATAAATAAGTAAATACATAAATATCAAAATAAATAAATAAATACCAAAATACACATTTGCATAAAGCAGCGTATTTGTCCACTCCCATGTTGATAAGAGTATTAAATACTTGACAGATTTCCCTTTGAAGGTACATTTAGAACAGATAAAAAAATGATTGATTGCGATAAATATTTTAATAGATTGCCAACACTACCAAAAATCCATTAATTTATCTCATATTTGGGACGAACCCCTGAATTTGTCCTTTTAAAAAAGGTACAAATTAAGGGGAAAGTCATGAAGCCCTTAAAATCTACTTCATGTGTTCATTAAGGGTTTTTCAAATTAAGGTTTTTATAAGGGGTTTAGTTTTTAAAGGGAAAAGGGAAGGATCTTTGGCTGCAAACACTGATTTAGATGAAGATGTCTGTGTGTTTTCAGGGATACCGTAACCGTTGACGATGACTGATGATGTGTGATGATGTAACGTCCCAGTAACTGTGTCCCACTCTCTGAAGAGAAGAGAAATACACGTGGCGTTACTTTCTTTCCCATGATTCCCGTCACCCACCGTCCATCTCCACCAGCAGCTGGTTCAGCGTGTTCTCCTGCTCGCTCTGTCCTCCGAAGTTCCCTCGTCCTCGTTTTCGTCCCACGGCGTCGATCTCATCGATGAAGAGGATGCAGGGAGCGTTCTTCCTCGCCATGACGAACAGATCTCTGACCTGCAGAGGAAGTGACATCAGGATGACTCTCAAAGGTCAAAGGTCAGCTGCTCTGATAGATATTGATGCTGTTTAACTGTCAACAGAACCTGAATGACAGCGTCAATATCAGTCGATCTGTAGTGTACTGCTCACACGGCTACACACAATCTGAAAATAGGGTATATATATATACATATACATATATATATATATATATATACACTACTATACATACAATACTTATTTGTATTTCTTTCTGTCAGTAAACATCCAAATTGAACTCAATCAAGTGAAGTTTGTAAATCATATACTGAGTTTGTATTTACGGTTTTTAAATTGAACTCATGGTTCAAAGAGTCGACACTGAAACACTAAATTATCTTTTTATGAATTGAATTCTACTTTTGGCTCATCAGAGAAATTCTGTTGTGACTTTAGACACTTAAAATAATGACGAGACATTTAAACATGGCAGCGCCTCCACAGACAGGAAGTCAGCAGAGATGGCGTCCTGTGTGTGTTCCTCACCCTGGCGGGGCCGACGCCCACGAACATCTCCAGGAACTCGGAGCCGTTGACGGTGATGAACGGTACGTTGGCTTCACCGGCCGTCGCTTTGGCCAGAAGAGTCTTTCCTGTTCCTGGAGGACCCGTCAAGATGGCGCCCTACACATAATAAACAATCATTAACTGCTGAACCTCAACCCTCGCCTTAGAGGTCCTGGTCCCATCTTGATCTTGACCCCTTCCTCACCTCGGGGATCTTGACCCCTTCCTCACCTCGGGGATCTTGACCCCTTCCTCACCTCGGGGATCTTGACCCCTTCCTCACCTCGGGGATCTTGACCCCTTCCTCACCTCGGGGATCTTGACCCCTTCCTCACCTCGGGGATCTTGACCCCTTCCTCACCTCGGGGATCTTGACCCCTTCCTCACCCCGGGGATCTTGACCCCTTCCTCACCTCGGGGATCTTGACCCCGCCCTCACCTCGGGGATCTTGACCCCACCCTCACCTCGGGGATCTTGACCCCGCCCTCACCTCGGGGATCTTGACCCCTTCCTCACCCCGGGGATCTTGACCCCGCCCTCACCTCGGGGATCTTGACCCCGCCCTCACCTCGGGGATCTTGACCCCGCCCTCACCTCGGGGATCTTGACCCCTTCCTCACCCCGGGGATCTTGACCCCGCCCTCACCTCGGGGATCTTGACCCCTTCCTCACCTCGGGGATCTTGACCCCGCCCTCACCTCGGGGATCTTGACCCCGCCCTCACCTCGGGGATCTTGACCCCTTCCTCACCTCGGGGATCTTGACCCCTTCCTCACCTCGGGGATCTTGACCCCGCCCTCACCTCGGGGATCTTGACCCCGCCCTCACCTCGGGGATCTTGACCCCTTCCTCACCTCGGGGATCTTGACCCCGCCCTCACCTCAGGGATCTTGACCCCTTCCTCACCTCGGGGATCTTGACCCCGCCCTCACCTCGGGGATCTTGACCCCTTCCTCACCTCGGGGATCTTGACCCCTTCCTCACCTCGGGGATCTTGACCCCGCCCTCACCTCGGGGATCTTGACCCCTTCCTCACCTCGGGGATCTTGACCCCGCCCTCACCTCAGGGATCTTGACCCCTTCCTCACCTCGGGGATCTTGACCCCGCCCTCACCTCGGGGATCTTGACCCCTTCCTCACCTCGGGGATCTTGACCCCGCCCTCACCTCGGGGATCTTGACCCCGCCCTCACCTCGGGGATCTTGACCCCTTCCTTACCTTGGGGATCTTGACCCCGCCCTCACCTCGGGGATCTTGACCCCACCCTCACCTCGGGGATCTTGACCCCGCCCTCATCTCGGGGATCTTGACCCCTTCCTCACCCCGGGGATCTTGACCCCGCCCTCACCTCGGGGATCTTGACCCCTTCCTCACCCCGGGGATCTTGACCCCGCCCTCACCTCGGGGATCTTGACCCCGCCCTCACCTCGGGGATCTTGACCCCGCCCTCACCTCGGGGATCTTGACCCCTTCCTCACCTCGGGGATCTTGACCCCGCCCTCACCTCGGGGATCTTGACCCCTTCCTTACCTTGGGGATCTTGACCCCGCCCTCACCTCGGGGATCTTGACCCCACCCTCACCTCGGGGATCTTGACCCCGCCCTCATCTCGGGGATCTTGACCCCGCCCTCACCTCGGGGATCTTGACCCCTTCCTCACCCCGGGGATCTTGACCCCGCCCTCACCTCGGGGATCTTGACCCCTTCCTTACCTCGGGGATCTTGACCCCTTCCTCACCTCGGGGATCTTGACCCCTTCCTCACCCCGGGGATCTTGACCCCGCCCTCACCTCGGGGATCTTGACCCCGCCCTCACCTCGGGGATCTTGACCCCTTCCTTACCTCGGGGATCTTGACCCCGCCCTCACCTCGGGGATCTTGACCCCGCCCTCACCTCGGGGATCTTGACCCCTTCCTCACCCCGGGGATCTTGACCCCGCCCTCACCTCGGGGATCTTGACCCCTTCCTCACCTCGGGGATCTTGACCCCGCCCTCACCTCGGGGATCTTGACCCCGCCCTCACCTCGGGGATCTTGACCCCTTCCTTACCTCGGGGATCTTGACCCCTTCCTTACCTTGGGGATCTTGGCACCCAGGTCCTGGTACTGTTTGGGGTTCTTCAGGAAGTTGACAAACTCCATGATCTCCAGCTTGGCCTCCTCGCAGCCCGCCACGTCTTTGAACTTCACATCGATTTCATCTTTTAGGATCTTGGCTGTCGTCTCGCTGACGCTGAACAGCCCCCCCATTCCCCTGCCGGGACGCCCCGCCCCCGCCGGGCCCCGCCGCAGCATGAACAACAGGAAGCCGATGATGAGCACCGTTGGGAGCATGCTCAGTAGGAAGGTGCTGAGGATGGGAAGGGCGAACATTAGAGTAGAAACCTAAACTTGTATTAACCGGTGCTGTGTGGTGAATATAACGTTCCTCACCCGTCGCTCTCGGTGGAATAAACCACCGGCAGTCTGTTCTCTCCCTCGATGCCGAGCTCGTACTGAGCCGTCTCCAGATTCCTCTCAAACGTGTCCACACTGCCGATGTTGAACCACACGTACTGCTGACGGAGACAAAGAAACGGTCTGAATCTCCTGCTTCCCTTCATGTTCGTTCACTAAAACCTAAAACAACTAAACTAACTAAAATAAAACAGTTTCATCCAGCAGCCAGTCGATGAAAGTACGGAGAATACGCCACTTCTTTGAACTTGGTTTGTCAGTTACCTCTGGCACGGTAAACACATCTGAAACATGTCATACGGAGTTGTCAAATGCCGGAGCAACTACTTCCTGCCGAGTGATGAGAAGGTAACTCCTGACTGGGAGGTATGAACTGTAAATCCTGTCACCACGGAGTCAGTGCCAGGAAGCAGGTGGATCCTGCCAGGGCTGGCGGGACTGATTGGATGGACACGGATGAGGTTTATGCCAAGAAAATCAAAGTCACTGGTGCTGAAGAAGGACAATGTGATGGACAGGTTCTGCTTCAGCATCGAAGGTACACCAATCCCAGCTTCAGCATCAGTACAGGCAAGATGTCATGAACTGGAGAGCTGGTTAGGAGCGGTGGACCGGTCAGGGCTTCCTGGCAAGTTCAAGGCCTGGATATACCAGCATGGCATCCTGCCAAGGATACTATGCTTGTCTATGAAGTCCTCGTCTTCAGCTTAGAGAGCCTAGAGAGGAACGTCAGCAGCTTCCCCAGGAGGTGGCTGGGTTCGCCCAGGAGCCTTAGCAGCATCGCCCATTACGGGAATAACACCAAGCTCCAGATGCCCCTGAAGTCCCTGCAGGAGGAGTTTAAGGTGACTCGGGCCAGAGAAGTGATGCTGTACAAGGACTCCAGAGACCTCAAGGTGGGAGCAGGCCATAGACCGAAAAGTCCCATGGACTGATCTCTGGAAGGCTGAACCACTGTGCCTCAGATCCTGTGGACCTAGTGAAGCAGCTGAAGTTCCCTCTGCACATCGACACGTCCACCCTGAGGCCAGACATCTTCCTGGTCTCAGAGGCAACCAGGGACATTGTCATGTTGGAACTAACAGTGCTATGGGAGGACCGTCTGGAGGAGGCCCATGAGAGGAAGAGGATGAAGTATGAAGAGCATCGGTATGCCCATTAAGGTTGGCTGCAGAGGTTTGGTGGGGCAATCGCTCTACAAAGCCCTGAGTGCATCACTGGAATGAAAAGCCATAAAGTACATCACAGAGGCAGCTGAGGAAGCCTCAAGATGGCTCTGGATTATGAGAGGAGGTCCATGGGGAGGAGCGAACGCCACCTAAGCACAAGTCACGGTCTGATCAACCAGGGCTGGGTCGACCCCAGGTTACATCACTGATGATGTGTTCAGGAGCATCGAAGATATTCTATCATCACTCTGACTGTCAAACTGCTACATAAAGAAATGGGAGATGTAATTTATAGATGATGATTGTATAACATCAAATAAACAAAATAAAGTATTAACTTAACTCTATTAATAAATAAAAAGAGCAGCTGATTCTAAAATGTTCAGTTTGTGTAAACAGTTTATAGCTCACCCCGTCCACCGGCGTCTTGCCCGTAGAGAAGACCACTTTAACATAACGCTTGTTGACCACCTCTAACCGGTCGACCTGGTGAACAAAACAAACACCTGCTGTTATACCACCATTTGTAGTAGTACAGTTACATACTGCTGTACTTGTTTTAAAATCTGATTTATGGTGTCAGATTTACAATATTAAGAAATCTACCAAAGTCAGTTTAATTCCAGGTGTGAGTGGGACAGCACAGTAACTTAATGGGGATCAGGTTAACGGTGTTAAAGGTGTTGTCCTCACCACTCCTTTGGACAGGTAGTTGTTGACAAAGTCCTTCCAGGTGACCTCTCGTCCTCCGTCCCTGAAGAAGAAAAAATAGGTGACGGTGGTCCAGAACGCCGCTCCGCTCAAGAAGTACATCCGGAACTCTTTATCATCCCAGGGAACATCACCCTGAAACAACACAATCTGAGATCAGATCCACAGGTGACCAGGTGAGCACAGGTGAGAGCTGAGCAGCACCTTTACAGGTGGAGCCAGAGTCAGAGGACGAGAACACAAACTGATCTCTTTGTCCACCACACTGACCTTCTGCAGCCGGCTGTACCAGTGTGACTCCTCCCTACGGCCTCCTCGTTTTCCACCTCCTCCACCTGCTCCTCCACCTGCTCCTCCACCTGCTCCTCCACCTGCTCCTCCTGCTCCTTCTCCTCCTCCACCTCCAGCTCCTCCTTCTCCTCCCGTTGACCTCCCAGAAGCTTTCTGAGCGTTGGCAGGTTTGGCCTCTGGGAACAGAACAGAAAAAAAAAAAAAAAAAAAAAAAAAAAAAAAAAAAAAAAAAAAAAAAAAAAAAAAAAAAAAAAAAAAAAAAAAAAAAAAAAAAAAAAAAAAAAAAAAAAAAAAAAAACAGTAATCCATAATTTTTTCATCAGGTAACATTTCAGAAAAAAGGGGGATTTCTGAGAGACAGGAGGATCTGTAGGTGACAGTAGATCAGTCATTTCGAAGTCGGTAGAGTCGGTAGAGGTCGTAGAGTCGTAGAGTCGTAGAGCGTAGAGTCGTAGAGCGTAGAGTCGTGAGTGTAGAGCGTAGAGTCGTAGAGTCGTAGAGCGTAGAGCGTAGAGTCGTAGAGTCGTAGAGCGTAGAGTCGTAGAGTCGTAGAGCGTAGAGCGTAGTTCATGTGCGTAGTCAGTGTTTAGTTCTGATGAATATTCAAATGAGAGAGACAAATGAAGAATGACATAATTATAATTCAGTAACAGAATGTAGTATGCATAATCAGTAATCAGTAGTGAGTAGTGACGTGAGCGTGAGCAGTGGACAGTGAGCAGTGAGCAGTAGATGAGTAGTGACAGTGGAAGTAGTGACAGTGAGTAGTGAGACGTGAGCAGTGATGTAGTAGTGACAGTGAGCAGTGAGTCAGTGAGACAGTAGATGAGTAGTGACAGTAGATGCAGTAGATGACAGTGAGTAGTAGTGAGAGTGACAGTGGACAGTGAGTCAGTGAGCAGTGAGTAGTGAGTCAGTGAGCAGTGAGCAGTGAGTCAGTGGACAGTGAGTCAGTAAAGTCAGTAGAGTCAGTAGGTCATGGAGAGTAGTAGTAGCAGTAGATCATACAGTAGTGTCGAACAGTGTCAAATGACAGCAGGAAGTGGTAGATGTACAGTAGATGACAGTAGTGTCGTAGATGTCAGTAGATGTCAGTAGATGTCAGTAGATGTCAGTAGATGACAGTAGATGTCAGTAGATGTCAGTAGATGACAGTAGATGTCAGTAGATGACAGTAGATGTCAGTAGATGTCAGTAGATGACAGTAGATGACAGTAGATGTCAGTAGATGTCAGTAGATGACAGTAGATGACAGTAGATGACAGTAGATGTCAGTAGATGACAGTAGATGACAGTAGATGTCAGTAGATGTCAGTAGATGACAGTAGATGTCAGTAGATGTCAGTAGATGACAGTAGATGACAGTAGATGTCAGTAGATGTCAGTAGATGACAGTAGATGACAGTAGATGTCAGTAGATGTCAGTAGATGACAGTAGATGTCAGTAGATGTCAGTAGATGACAGTAGATGACAGTAGATGTCAGTAGATGTCAGTAGATGTCAGTAGATGTCAGTAGATGTCAGAGTACGTAGATGTCGTATGTCAGTAGACTGACACGTCGCATGACTCATCACGTAGATGTCGTAGTTCCCAGCTGTTCGTGACTGCAGAGTGAGGATGCAGGTAGCTGGCAGTAGAGTCAGTAGATGGTAGTAGTGATCAGTGTGTAGGTAGATGTAGGTAGATCAGTACGAGATGGTAGCAGTGGAGAGTGAGAGTCGGTAGAGGTCGGAGACTGGTAGAGTTGGTAGGTCGATGGGTCAGTGAGTAGTCTAGGCGGTAGAGGTGACGTGGAGAGCTGACAGTAGAGTCAGTAGAGTGTAGAGTGTACAGTAGATGTAAGTGTAGAGTCGGTAGTATGTCAGTGGATGCTTTCAGTTAGTTTTAGTGTCGACTGGAATATTCGAGATGACAGTAGAGACATGAGGATGAACTTAGACTTTCAGTAGATGACCAGTAGAGTCATTTAACTCAGGTAGATGGAAGTAGGAGTAGTGGAGCAGTGGGCGGAGAGTGGACGTGGAGACAGGGAGATGGTAGTGGATGTAGGGTAGATGGCAGTAGATGGGTCAGTAGGAGTCAGTAGATGAGTAGTGGCAGTAGTGGCAGTAGATGCAGTAGATGGAGAGTGGAGAGGGAGTCAGTGGAGAGGTAGAGTGAGTAGTGAGTAGCATGGCAGTAGTGACAGTGGATGTCAGTAGAGTCAGTAGTTTGGAGAGTGGGAGTAGTGGGAGCAGTGGGACAGTGGGAGCATGGGTAGATGGAGTAGTGGCAGTGGAAGTGGATGCAGTAGTGGACAGTAGATGGCAGTAGTGTCAGTACTTAGGTGGTGGAGCTAGTGTCAGTATGTCCGTAGATGCAGTAGATGCCCGCCCCTCCTATGTCAGTGGGTGACAGTAGATGACAGTAGATGCAGTAGATGTCAGTAGATGACAGTAGATGTCAGTAGATGTCAGTAGATGACAGTAGATGACAGTAGATGTCAGTAGATGTCAGTAGATGACAGTAGATGTCAGTAGATGACAGTAGATGTCAGTAGATGACAGTAGATGACAGTAGATGTCAGTAGATGTCAGTAGTACAGTAGATGTCAGTAGATGACAGTAGATGTCAGTAGATGTCAGTAGATGACAGTAGATGACAGTAGATGTCAGTAGATGTCAGTAGATGACAGTAGATGTCAGAGTGAGTAGATGAAATCAGTAGATGTAATGTCAGTAGATGACAGTAGATGTCATAGATGACAGTAGATGTCAGTAGATGTCAGTAGATGTCAGTAGATGACAGTATAGATGACAGTAGATGTCAGTAGATGTCAGTAGATGACAGTAGATGTCAGTAGATGTCAGTAGATGTCAGTAGATGACAGTAGATGTCAGTAGATGTCAGTAGATGTCAGTAGATGACAGTAGTGTCAGTAATGTCAGTAGATGACAGTAGATGTCAGTAGATGTCAGTAGATGTCAGTAGATCAGTAGATGTCAGTAGATGTCAGTAGATGTCAGTAGATGACAGTAGATGTCAGTAGATGTCAGTAGATGTCAGTAGATGACAGTAGATGACAGTAGATGTCAGTAGATGTCAGTAGATGACAGTAGATGTCAGTAGATGTCAGTAGATGTCAGTAGATGACAGTAGATGTCAGTAGATGTCAGTAGATGTCAGTAGATGACAGTAGATGTCAGTAGATGACAGTAGATGTCAGTAGATGTCAGTAGATGACAGTAGATGACAGTAGATGTCAGTAGATGTCAGTAGATGTCAGTAGATGTCAGTAGATGTCAGTAGATGTCAGTAGATGACAGTAGATGTCAGTAGATGTCAGTAGATGTCAGTAGATGTCAGTAGATGACAGTAGATGACAGTAGATGTCAGTAGATGTCAGTAGATGACAGTAGATGTCAGTAGATGTCAGTAGATGACAGTAGATGACAGTAGATGTCAGTAGATGACAGTAGATGTCAGTAGATGTCAGTAGATGACAGTAGATGTCAGTAGATGTCAGTAGATGACAGTAGATGTCAGTAGATGACAGTAGATGTCAGTAGATGACAGTAGATGACAGTAGATGTCAGTAGATGTCAGTAGATGACAGTAGATGTCAGTAGATGTCAGTAGATGACAGTAGATGTCAGTAGATGTCAGTAGATGACAGTAGATGTCAGTAGATGTCAGTAGATGTCAGTAGATGTCAGTAGATGACAGTAGATGACAGTAGATGTCAGTAGATGTCAGTAGATGACATAGATGAATGACAGTAGATGTCAGTAGATGCAGTAGATGTCAGTAGATGTCAGTAGATGACAGTAGATGTCAGAGTAGTGATGCAGTAGATGTCAGTAGATGACAGTGATGCAGTAGATGACAGTAGATGCAGTAGATGCAGTAGATGACAGTAGATGACAGTAGATAGGATGCAGTAGATGTCAGTAGATGACAGTAGATGTCAGTAGATGCAGTAGATGTCAGTAGATGACAGTAGATGTCAGTAGATGTCAGTAGATGACAGTAGATGTCAGTAGATGTCAGTAGATGACAGTAGATGTCAGTAGATGTCAGTAGATGACAGTAGATGTCAGTAGATGTCAGTAGATGACAGTAGATGACAGTAGATGTCAGTAGTGTCGTAGAGTGAGAGTAGATGTCAGTAGATGTCAGTACAGTAGATGTCAGTAGATGACAGTAGATGACAGTAGATGTCAGTAGATGTCAGTAGATGTGTCAGTAGATGTCAGTAGATGACAGTAGATGTCAGTAGATGTCAGTAGATGTCAGTAGATGACAGTAGATGTCAGTAGATGACAGTAGATGTCAGTAGATGTCAGTAGATGTCAGTAGATGACAGTAGATGTCAGTAGATGTCAGTAGATGTCAGTAGATGTCAGTAGATGACAGTAGATGTCAGTAGATGTCAGTAGATGTCAGTAGATGACAGTAGATGTCAGTAGATGTCAGTAGATGTCAGTAGATGTCAGTAGATGACAGTAGATGTCAGTAGATGTCAGTAGATGTCAGTAGATGTCAGTAGATGTCAGTAGATGTCAGTAGATGACAGTAGATGTCAGTAGATGTCAGTAGATGTCAGTAGATGACAGTAGATGACAGTAGATGACAGTAGATGTCAGTAGATGTCAGTAGATGTCAGTAGATGACAGTAGATGACAGTAGATGACAGTAGATGTCAGTAGATGACAGTAGATGTCAGTAGATGACAGTAGATGTCAGTAGATGACAGTAGATGTCAGTAGATGACAGTAGATGTCAGTAGATGTCAGTAGATGACAGTAGATGACAGTAGATGTCAGTAGATGACAGTAGATGTCAGTAGATGACAGTAGATGTCAGTAGATGACAGTAGATGACAGTAGATGTCAGTAGATGACAGTAGATGACAGTAGATGTCAGTAGATGACAGTAGATGTCAGTAGATTCAGCAGATCAGTAGATGTCAGTAGATGTCAGTAGATGACAGTAGATGACAGTAGATGTCAGTAGATGACAGTAGATGTCAGTAGATGACAGTAGATGTCAGTAGATGACAGTAGATGACAGTAGATGTCAGTAGATGTCAGTAGATGACAGTAGATGTCAGTAGATGACAGTAGATGTCAGTAGATGACAGTAGATGTCAGTAGATGTCAGTAGATGTCAGTAGATGACAGTAGATGTCATAGATGCAGTAGATGACAGTAGATGTCAGTAGATGTCAGTAGATGTCAGTAGATGTCAGTAGATGACAGTAGATGACAGTAGATGTCAGTAGATGACAGTAGATGTCAGTAGATGTCAGTAGATGTCAGTAGATGTCAGTAGATGACAGTAGATGACAGTAGATGTCAGTAGATGACAGTAGATGACAGTAGATGTCAGTAGATGTCAGTAGATGTCAGTAGATGTCAGAAGATGTCAGTAGATGACAGTAGATGTCAGTAGATGACAGTAGATGACAGTAGATGTCAGTAGATGTCAGTAGACAGTAGATGTCAGTAGATACAGTAGATGTCAGTAGATGACAGTAGATGTCAGTAGATGTCAGTAGATGACAGTAGATGTCAGTAGATGACAGTAGATGTCAGTAGATGACAGTAGATGTCAGTAGATGTCAGTAGATGTCAGTAGATGTCAGTAGATGACAGTAGATGTCAGTAGATGTCAGTAGATGTCAGTAGATGTCAGTAGATGTCAGTAGATGACAGTAGATGTCAGTAGATGTCAGTAGATGTCAGTAGATGTCAGTAGATGACAGTAGATGTCAGTAGATGACAGTAGATGTCAGTAGATGTCAGTAGATGACAGTAGATGTCAGTAGATGTCAGTAGATGTCAGTGATGACCGTAGATGTCAGTAGATGTCAGTAGATGTCAGTAGATGACAGTAGATGTCAGTAGATGACAGTAGATGTCAGTAGATGACAGTAGATGTCAGTAGATGTCAGTAGATGTCAGTAGATGACAGTAGATGTCAGTAGATGTCAGTAGATGTCAGTAGATGTCAGTAGATGACAGTAGATGTCAGTAGATGACAGTAGATGTCAGTAGATGTCAGTAGATGTCAGTAGATGTCAGTAGATGTCAGTAGATGTCAGTAGATGTCAGTAGATGTCAGTAGATGTCAGTAGATGTCAGTAGATGACAGTAGATGTCAGTAGATGTCAGTAGATGTCAGTAGATGTCAGTAGATGTCAGTAGATGTCAGTAGATGACAGTAGATGTCAGTAGATGTCAGTAGATGTCAGTAGATGTCAGTAGATGTCAGTAGATGACAGTAGATGTCAGTAGATGACAGTAGATGTCAGTAGATGTCAGTAGATGACAGTAGATGTCAGTAGATGTCAGTAGATGTCAGTAGATGACAGTAGATGTCAGTAGATGTCAGTAGATGACAGTAGATGTCAGTAGATGACAGTAGATGTCAGTAGATGTCAGTAGATGACAGTAGATGACAGTAGATGTCAGTAGATGACAGTAGATGTCAGTAGATGTCAGTAGATGACAGTAGATGTCAGTAGATGACAGTAGATGACAGTAGATGTCAGTAGATGTCAGTAGATGACAGTAGATGTCAGTAGATGTCAGTAGATGTCAGTAGATGACAGTAGATGTCAGTAGATGTCAGTAGATGACAGTAGATGTCAGTAGATGTCAGTAGATGTCAGTAGATGACAGTAGATGTCAGTAGATGTCAGTAGATGTCAGTAGATGTCAGTAGATGTCAGTAGATGTCATGTAGATGTCAGTAGATGTCAGTAGATGTCAGTAGATGTCAGTAGATGTCAGTAGATGTCAGTAGATGACAGTAGATGACAGTAGATGTCAGTAGATGTCAGTAGATGACAGTAGATGTCAGTAGATGACAGTAGATGTCAGTAGATGTCAGTAGATGTCAGTAGATGTCAGTAGATGACAGTAGATGTCAGTAGATGTCAGTAGATGTCAGTAGATGTCAGTAGATGTCAGTAGATGTCAGTAGATGACAGTAGATGTCAGTAGATGTCAGTAGATGTCAGTAGATGACAGTAGATGTCAGTAGATGTCAGTAGATGACAGTAGATGTCAGTAGATGTCAGTAGATGTCAGTAGATGACAGTAGATGTCAGTAGATGACAGTAGATGACAGTAGATGACAGTAGATGTCAGTAGATGTCAGTAGATGACAGTAGATGTCAGTAGATGACAGTAGATGTCAGTAGATGTCAGTAGATGACAGTAGATGTCAGTAGATGTCAGTAGATGACAGTAGATGTCAGTAGATGACAGTAGATGTCAGTAGATGACAGTAGATGACAGTAGATGACAGTAGATGTCAGTAGATGTCAGTAGATGACAGTAGATGTCAGTAGATGTCAGTAGATGACAGTAGATGACAGTAGATGTCAGTAGATGTCAGTAGATGTCAGTAGATGTCAGTAGATGACAGTAGATGTCAGTAGATGTCAGTAGATGTCAGTAGATGACAGTAGATGTCAGTAGATGACAGTAGATGACAGTAGATGTCAGTAGATGACAGTAGGTGTCAGTAGATGACAGTAGATGACAGTAGATGTCAGTAGATGACAGTAGATGTCAGTAGATGACAGTAGATGTCAGTAGATGTCAGTAGATGACAGTAGATGTCAGTAGATGTCAGTAGATGACAGTAGATGTCAGTAGATGACAGTAGATGACAGTAGATGTCAGTAGATGTCAGTAGATGTCAGTAGATGTCAGTAGATGTCAGTAGATGACAGTAGATGTCAGTAGATGACAGTAGATGTCAGTAGATGTCAGTAGATGACAGTAGATGTCAGTAGATGACAGTAGATGTCAGTAGATGTCAGTAGATGTCAGTAGATGACAGTAGATGACAGTAGATGTCAGTAGATGACAGTAGATGTCAGTAGATGTCAGTAGATGACAGTAGATGTCAGTAGATGACAGTAGATGACAGTAGATGTCAGTAGATGTCAGTAGATGTCAGTAGATGACAGTAGATGTCAGTAGATGTCAGTAGATGTCAGTAGATGTCAGTAGATGTCAGTAGATGACAGTAGATGACAGTAGATGTCAGTAGATGTCTGTGGACGTCGGGAGCTGCTTAGTTAAAATGGTGGAGGAGACTACATCAGGGCCTCAGAGACTGACCCTGCTCGGTGCTCCGGCCCTGATAATCCTCAGGATGTCCTGTTGTGAGGGGGGGGGGGAACCCTGAGGACACGGTGGAAACAACGACAGCCAATAGAGAACCAAGCTGACTGAAGGAGGAAGGACAACCACCGCCCTCATGGCGGCCGCGGCTAATGCATGAGCTAATGCTAAAGGTGAAGCATAAAGTAGTCGTGAGACGGAGCTCAGAGACGGAGCTCGGAGGAGCTCGGAGACGGAGGAGAAACTTGTTGATTAGAGTTTATTTAACGTGTCTCCATGACGACATCCATCCTTCCTCAATATTCAGTACAAAGTAAAACATCACTAATTCTTCCTGCCCGTCGGCAAGTCAAGTCTGATATCAGAGATTTAGAGAGATTCTTTAGTGGGACTCTTGTTGTTGATGAATGAATGTGTGAGTGTGTGAGTGTTGCTGTTTCTCTCCTCACTACAGGAACTGAACTGTTCAACACAACATGTGGTTATGTGCGGGTTCTCGCACATCATACACATCTGGTAACATCTGTCAGTGTGGGCCAGCCTTAAGTACGTAATAATAATGTATAAATCCCCAAATAACCCATGAAATAAGGAATAATCCCGCGACATTATTCATATTCAACATTAGTTATTATTAGGGGTGAAAGAAAACATCGATACACATGAGTATCGCGATGTAATGCTGCACCGATTTTTAATGAACCTCTTAAACATCTGAAACTAAAGAACCTGCTGAATCCATCGGTACCAGCTGTATGGTGATACGTGTGGTACCGATGGATATCTCTGGTTATTATTAATGTGGCTGTGTGTTGGGTTCAGCTCCAGATCTCTGAAGCCGAGTTCCTCCACAAAGAATCAAAGAATCAACTGATTTAAATCTGCTGAGATGAGCTGAAGACTGATTAAAGAGATCTGTGTGCTGATTGGCTGAGAGGAGGCAGCAGCATCACTCAGCTGAACAGGAGCCAATCACAGAGCAGCCCTGTGACGTCATACAGGTGACTTTACCTGACGTCACACGCATGTCATTAACCAGCTGTGGGTCAGAACAGGACCAGCTGCGGGTCAGAACAGGACCAGCGGGACAGAACAGGACCAGCTGTGGGTCAGAACAGGACCAGCTGTGGGTCAGAACAAGACCAGCTGTGGGTCAGAACAAGACCAGCAGGTCAGAACAAGACCAGCTGTGGGTCAGAACAAGACCAGCGGGTCAGAACAGGACCAGCGGGTCAGAACAAGACCAGCTGTGGGTCAGAACAAGACCAGCAGGTCAGAACAAGACCAGCTGTGGGTCAGAACAAGACCAGCGGGTCAGAACAGGACCAGCGGGTCAGAACAAGACCAGCTGTGGGTCAAAACAAGACCAGCAGGTCAGAACAAGACCAGCTGTGGGTCAGAACAAGACCAGCGGGTCAGAACAGGACCAGCGGGTCACAACAAGACCAGCTGTGGGTCAGAACAAGACCAGCGGGTCAGAACAAGACCAGCTGTGGGTCAGAACAAGACCAGCTGTGGGTCAGAACAAGACCAGCAGGTCAGAACAAGACCAGCTGTGGGTCAGAACAAGACCAGCGGGTCAGAACAGGACCAGCTGTGGGTCAGAACAGGACCAGCGGGTCCGTGGTCTCAGGGTTCGGGCTCGTTAGCATGTTAGCATGTTAGCAGGTATCACCTACCGGCCGGGTCGCGGTGCTGTTGGGTCTCAGCAGCCGCAGCGTGTTGCTGCAGCCGGCCGACAGCCGCAGGTACCGGTGGGCCATCCTCTCACCGGCAGAACTCAGCGGTACCGGGCTCAGAACACCACTCAGGAGCTGTATTTATGTTCCGTAATCACACTGCTCCGCCATCTTTACTGGAGCCTGCTTCTTCTTCTGTGGTTTATGTCAGTTTGGACGCCGCCGGGCAGAGTACCCCCCCCCGGAGGACCGAGGGAGAACTGCAGGCACACTGAGGCTGAGACACTTTAACTGACTTTATACAGTTATTATAATAACAATAACAATAATAATAATAATAATGATAATAATAATAATAATAATAATAATAATAATGATGATAATAATAACAATAATGATAATAATGATAATTACAATAATGAAAATAATAATTATAATAATTATAATAATAATAATAATAATAATAGTAATAATAATAATAATAATAATAATAATAATAATAATAATAATAATAATAATAATGATAATAATAACAATAATAATGATAATAATAATAATAATAATATAAGTTGTTCCAGTCACTTCTCACGTCCTTCATGTTGACACCAAACACAATATTTTCTCTTGTGAGAGGAGCAGCCAGACAGATAGACAGATAGATAGACAGATAGATAGAGAGACAGACAGACAGAAGATGAAGATGAAGATGAAGATGATGATGCAGCAGACAGGGGGCGCTGTCGCCCCCCCCCCCCCCCCCCTCCAGGTGAGGTGCATGCCGGGTAAACCGGGATGGCGTCTGCGGGCTGTGTGGAGGAATGGATCGGCTGACCGCTGCCTGTCTGCCCGGTGAACCCGCTCTGTCAGCGGCCTCAGGTGTTTCAGCAGAGCGGAGCTATGAGGTAAACACACAGCTGCCCGTGCTAACCCGGGTTATAACCGGGTTATAACCGGGTTAATAACCAGGTTAATAACCAGGTTATAGGGCTGAAGCTAACAGGCTAACAGATCAGCTGCTGAAGGAGAGCAGCTGACAGCTAGCTTAGCTTAGCTTACAGTTAGTTTCTTTTAACTTACTTTAGCTTGTAGCCTCGGTTAGCTTGTTGTGATCTCTGGAGCACTTAGCTACCGGTAGCAGGGCTAAGCGGGCTAACCGGGCTAACAGGCTGAGTGGCTAACAGGCTAACCGGGCTGCTAACTGACAGCCCTCTCCTCCTCCGGCTGTCAGTTAGCAGTTAGCAGTTAGGAGCCCGGTTAGCCTGTTAGCCTCTCAGCCTGTTAGCATGTTAGCCTGTTAGCTCGTTAGCCTGTTAGCCTGTTAGCTCGTTAGCCTGTTAGCCTCTCAGCCTGTTAGCATGTTAGCCATAAAAAGCTCCACCGGAACGCCAATGACGTCATCATATATCTGCCACAATAGTGTGACGTCACAGCGGGAAGTTTAACCGGCTAAACAGCCGACTGGATGCTACCGTCCGCTAGCATGCGGGCCTGAGTGACAGGTGAACAGGTGAACAGATGACAGGTGAAGAGGTGAAGAGGTGACAGGTGAACAGGTGACAGTTGAACAAGTGAACAGGTGACAGGTGAACAAGTGAACAGGTGAACAGGTGAACAGGTGAACAGGTGAACAGGTGTTAGGTGAACAGGTGAAGAGGTGACAGGTGAACAGGTGAACAGGTGTTAGGTGAACAGGTGAAGAGGTGACAGGTGAACAGGTGAACAAGTGAACAGGTGAACAGGTGAACAGGTGACAGGTGAACAGGTGTTAGGTGAACAGGTGAAGAGGTGACAGGTGAACAGGTGAACAAGTGAACAGGTGAACAGGTGAACAGGTGACAGGTGAACAGGTGAACAAGTGAACAGGTGACAGGTGAACAGGTGAACAAGTGAACAGGTGAACAGGTGAAGAGGTGACAGGTGAACAGGTGAACAAGTGAACAGGTGAACAGGTGAACAGGTGACAGGTGAACAGGTGAACAAGTGAACAGGTGAACAGGTGAACAGGTGACAGGTGAACAAGTGAACAGGTGAACAAGTGAACAGGTGACAGGTGAACAGGTGAACAAGTGAACAGGTGAACAGGTGAACAAGTGAACAGGTGACAGGTGAACAGGTGAGCAGGTGAACAAGTGAACAGGTGACAGGTGAACAGGTGAACAGGTGAAGAGGTGAACAGGTGACAGGTGATAATGTCACCCTTCTGTCTGTTAATGTCACCTGTCTGTCTGTTAATGCCACCTGTCTGTCTGTTAATGTCACCTGTCTGTCTGTCTGTTAATGTCACCTGTCTGTCTGTTAATGTCACCTGTCTGTCTGTCTGTTAATGTCACCTGTCTGTCTGTCTGTTAATGTCACCTGTCTGTCTGTCTGTTAATGTCACCTGTCTGTCTGTTAATGTCACCTGTCTGTCTGTTAAAGTCACCTGTCTGTCTGTTAATGTCACCTGTCTGTCTGTTAATGTCACCTGTCTGTCTGTTAAAGTCACCTGTCTGTCTGATAATGTCACCTGTCTGTCTGTTAATGTCACCTGTCTGTCTGTCTGTTAATGTCACCTGTCTGTCTGTTAATGTCACCTGTCTGTCTGTCTGTTAATGTCACCTGTCTGTCTGTTAAAGTCACCTGTCTGTCTGTTAATGTCATCTGTCTGTCTGTTAATGTCACCTGTCTGTCTGTTAAAGTCACCTGTCTGTCTGATAATGTCACCTGTCTGTCTGTTAATGTCACCTGTCTGTCTGTCTGTTAATGTCACCTGTCTGTCTGTTAATGTCACCTGTCTGTCTGTCTGTTAATGTCACCTGTCTGTCTGTTAAAGTCACCTGTCTGTCTGATAATGTCACCTGTCTGTCTGTCTGTTAATGTCACCTGTCTGTCTGTTAATGTCACCTGTCTGTCTGTTAATGTCACCTGTCTGTCTGATAATGTCACCTGTCTGTCTGTTAATGTCACCTGTCTGTCTGTTAATGTCACCTGTCTGTCTGTTAATGTCACCTGTCCACCCGTCTGTCTGTTAATGTCACCTGTCTGTCTGTTAATGTCTGTCTCTCTGTCTGTCTGTTAATGTCACCTGTCTATCTGTCAGCGCCACATCACACTGCTGGTGTTTTTACACAACTATTCATTTAATATCATCTCCTCCTCCTCCTCCTCCTCCTCCTCCTCCTCCTCCTCCTCCTCGTCTTCCTCCTCCTCCTCCTCCTCCCCCCCCTTCCTCTTCTTCCTCCTGCCTCTCCCTCCTCCTCCTCCTCCTCCTCCTCTTCCTCCTCCTCCTCTCCCTCCTCCTCCTCCTCCTCCTCCTCTTCCTCCTCCTCCTCCTCCTCCTCCTCCTCCTCCTCCTCCTCCTCCTCCTCTTCCTCCTCCTCCTCTCCCTCCTCCTCCTCCTCCTCCTCCTCTTCCTCCTCCTCCTCTCCCTCCTCCCTCCTCCTCCTCCTCCTCCTCTCCCTCCTCCTCCTCCTCCTCCTCCTCTTCCTCCTCCTCCTCTCCCTCCTCCCTCCTCCTCCTCCTCCTCCTCCTCCTCCTCCCCCTCCTCCTCCTCCTCCTCTCCCTCCTCCTCCTCCTCCTCCTCTCCCTCCTCCTCCTCCTCCTCCTCCTCTCCCTCCTCCTCCTCCTCCTCCTCCTCCCTCTCCTCCCGCTCCTCCTCCTCCCTCCTCCTCCTCCTCCCTCTCCTCCCTCTCCTCCTCCTCCCTCCTCCTCCTCCTCCACCTCCTCCTCTCTCTCCTCCTCCTCCTCCTCCTACCCTCCCCCTCCTCCTCCTCCTCCTCCTCCTCCTCCTCCTCCTCCTGCAGGAGGTGTGATGTGGTGCGTCCAGGCGTCCTGGCTGTTGGACTATGCTGTGTTTGTCCACTGGTCGGCGCCTCCTGAGCCGAGCTCCTCGCCCCCCCCACCCCGCCGCTGAGTCAGTCCACATGTACGCCACCCGCCTCTACAATACCGCGGGGGGAGGAGGAGGAGGAGGAGGAGGAGGAGGAGGAGGTGGGGTTAAACAGAGGAGGGGGGGGCTGGCCATGCTGGAGGCGCCCCACCCCCCCCACCCCCCCCACCCCCCTCCCCCCCACCTCCCCCACCACCCGGCCCCCCCTCCCCCCGCCTACCCGCTGTACCCGGGTCGCCCCGACGCCCACCGAGGAGTGCACTTCCACCACCACTACCACCCCCACCCTCACCCGCAGCCCCCCCACCTGGCCCCGCCCCCGCTGCCCCCCCACTACCAGCACCACGCCCACTTCCACACATACGGAGGGGGGGCTCCCGCCGGAGGGGCCGCCGCCGCCGGCAGCAAGAAGAAGACGTGGAACTTCATCCACGAGAAGATGAGCTACGACACGTTCTTCACCATGAAGCGTCTGATTGAACGTTCTCGGCGTCCCGACGAGGTTCTGCGCTGGGTCACCCAGAACCCCGCCAAGATCTCCCACAACCACTACCCCGTAGCCCTGCAGAAGATCGGACAGCTGCTGCAGGCCACGCAGCCGCCACGAGGCGGGGGGGACGACCCCGACGCCGAGGCTTCAGGAGGAGGAGCAGAGGGAGGGGACGGACGCCAGATCCTGGAGCATCAGGACTTCCAGACGCTTTGTAACGCCATCGTCAACGACTGCGCCAAGTTTGACAACTTCAGCATCGTCAACTGTCTGTACGCCGTGGCGGCACTCGGTGAGTGGGTCACAACGAAACTGATCAGGTTTAACAGACAGGTGAGGCTCCTCGGGTGAGGCTCCTCGGGTGAGGCTCCTCGGGTGAGGCTCCTCGGGTGAGGCTCCACAGATGAGGCTCCTCAGGTTGAGGCTCCTCGGGTGAGGCTCCACAGATGAGGCTCCTCCGGTGAGGCTCCTCCGGTGAGGCTCCTCCGGTGAGGCTCCTCGGGTGAGGCTCCACAGATGAGGCTCCTCCGGTGAGGCTCCTCGGGTGAGGCTCCACAGGTGAGGCTCCTCCGGTGAGGCTCCTCGGGTGAGGCTCCTCGGGTGAGGCTCCACAGGTGAGGCTCCTCCGGTGAGGCTCCTCCGGTGAGGCTCCTCGGGTGAGGCTCCACAGGTGAGGCTCCTCCGGTGAGGCTCCTCGGGTGAGGCTCCTCGGGTGAGGCTCCACAGGTGAGGCTCCTCCGGTGAGGCTCCTCGGGTGAGGCTCCACAGGTGAGGCTCCTCCGGTGAGGCTCCACAGGTGAGGCTCCACAGGTGAGGCTCCTCAGGTTGAGGCTCCGCAGGTGAGGCTCCTCGGGTGAGGCTCCACAGGTGAGGCTCCACAGGTGAGGCTCCTCAGGTTGAGGCTCCTCGGGTGAGGCTCCTCGTGTGAGGCTCCTCGGGTGAGGCTCCTCAGGTTGAGGCTCTTCAGGTTGAGGCACCTCAGGTGAGGCTCCTCGGGTGAGGCTCCACAGGTGAGGCTCCTCCGGTGAGGCTCCTCGGGTGAGGCTCCACGGGTGAGGCTCCTCCGGTGAGGCTCCTCGGGTGAGGCTCCACAGGTGAGGCTCCTCAGGTTGAGGCTCCTCCGGTGAGGCTCCTCGGGTGAGGCTCCTCGGGGGAGGCTCCTCAGGTTTAGGCTCCTCAGGGTGAGGCTCCACAGGTGAGGCTCCTCGGGTTGAGGCTCCACAGGTGAGGCTCCTCGGGTTGAGGCTCCACAGGTGAGGCTCCTCGGGTGAGGCTCCACAGGTGAGGCTCCACAGGTGAGGCTCCACAGGTGAGGCTCCACAGGTGAGGCTCCTCGGGTGTCTCAGCAGATGCAACCTGCTTGAAAACTTGCTCGATGATGTCATGCACTAATTTGCTGATGTGTGATATCATTATATAACAATTTGCATATCCATAAAGGTGAGAACCAGAGAGAGAGACGAGGAGGAGAGTCCAGGTAACCGGAGAGGTGCTGAGGTCATACAGGTAGACAGGAAGTAGTCCTACTGCTGGGTCAACATCTGGTCTGGTGTTTCCTGGTCTCTTCAGGTCTTCCCAGTGACTCTCAGGTGGTCCAGGTGTTGGAGGCAGAGTCCCAGTCCAGACTGAACCAGTTCAACCAGAAGGACGTGTCCATGGTGTTCAGCTCCAGCATGAAGCTCCACCCGGGCAGCCAGCACCCGCTGACGGAGGCCTGCCTGGCCGGCCTGGAGAAGAACCTGGAGAGAGAGCGCCACCCGCAGACTCTCTTCCTGCTGCTCTCCTACTACAGACTCAAGTGGCGCTCGCTGCAGCCACAGGAACCCGCCGCTGCTACAGGGGGCGCTAACGCCGCCACCGCTAACAATAACAACACGCCTCCAAACCCTGAACAACTGCTCGCCAACAGGTGAGAAGATCCTGATGTTAAGGTCACACACTGTAGGACACTAAATCCATTAAATATAACCTTAAAGTTACCTTAATGTACTCGGTAATAATGATGTCAGTAAGTTATTTAAGAGGATCATTAATGTAATATAGTACGGCAGGTTATATAGTAAGGAATTTAGTGCTTCAATCGACTACATTTCCCATCAGCACTGACTGGACATCCACATAAAAGGTGCCAATATTTCAATATAAGGGCTTTTCAAAGTAAGGTGTTTTGTTTTTCAAATTAAAGGACAAATTAAGGATCTCTGGCTACTAATCAACCCTGTTTTCAGGGTTAATTAAGGTGATTTTAAAGGCATTTTAATAGGTTTGATCTCTGTTAATTTACGACTTCTGTCTCTTTGTCTTTTTCTGACTTTCAGGAAGATCTTACGTCTGGTCAAACACACTCTGGCGAGCGTCAGCGGGGTTCGGGACCAGGAGATGGCGCTGTTGGACGAGATGTTGGCGGCGTGCGTTCGGGAGGCGAGCAACAAGAGTCTGGAGCTGATCTTCAGCTCTCACCTGTTCTACCAGAACAGACAGGAGAGGTTCATCAGCAGCCTGGCAGGTGAGGTTCACACCGGGTTCACACCTGGTTCACACCGGGTTCACACCGGGTTCACACCTGGTTCACATTGGGTTCACACCGGGTTCACACTTGGTTCACACCGGGTTCACACCTGGTTCACATTGGGTTCACACTTGGTTCACACCGGGTTCACACCTGGTTCACACCGAGTTCACACCGGGTTCACATTGGGTTCACACTTGGTTCACACCGGGTTCACACCGAGTTCACATTTGGTTCACACCTGGTTCACACCGGGTTCACACCTGGTTCACATTTGGTTCACACCGGGTTCACACCTGGTTCACACCGGGTTCACACCTGGTTCACACCGGGTTCACACTTGGTTCACATTTGGTTCACACCGAGTTCACACCGGCTTCACCTGGGGTTCACACCTGGTTCGCACTGGGTTCACACCTGGTTCACATTGGATTCACACCTGGTTCACACCGGGTTCACACCTGGTTCACACCGGCTTCACCTGGGGTTCACACCTGGTTCGCACCGGGTTCACATTGGGTTCACACCGGGTTCACACCTGATTCACACCGGGTTCACAACAAATAAAACCTGAACCATAAACCTGAACCATAAACCTGGACCATAAACCATAAACCTGGACGATAAACCTGGACCATAAATCTGGACCATAAACCTGAACCATAAACCATAAACCTGGGCCATAAACCTGAACCATAATCCTGGACCATAATCCTGGACCATAAACCTGAACCATAATCCTGGACCATAATCCTGGACCATAAACCTGAACCATAAACCTGGACCATAAACCTAGACCATAAACCTGGACCATAAACCTAGACCATAAACCTGGACCATAAACCTAGACCATAAACCTGAACCATAAACCTGAACCATAAACCTGGACCATAAACCATAAACCTGGACCATAAACCTAGACCATAAACCTGAACCATAAACCTAGACCATAAACCTGAACCATAAACCTAGACCATAAACCATAAACCTGAACCCTAAACCTGAACCCTAAAGCAGAACCCTCCATGGGGGGCCCTGTGGGATCCAGTGTATATTGATCCAGTGTATATTGATCCAGTGTATATTGATCCAGTGTATATTGATAAGTGTATATTGATCCAGTGTATATTGATCCTGTGTATATTGATCCTGTGTATATTGATCCAGTGTATATTGATCCAGTGTATATTGATCCAGTGTATATTGATCCTGTGTATATTGATCCAGTGTATATTGATCCAGTGTATATTGATCCAGTGTATATTGATCAGTGTATATTGATCCAGTGTATATTGATCCAGTGTATATTGATCCAGTGTATATTGATCCAGTGTATATTGATCCAGTGTATATTGATCCAGTGTATATTGATCCAGTGTATATTGATCCAGTGTATATTGATCCAGTGTATATTGATCCTGTGTATATTGATCCAGTGTATATTGATCCAGTGTATATTGATCCAGTGTAAGTGTATATTGATCCAGTGTATATTGATCCAGTGTATATTGATCCAGTGTATATTGATCCAGTGTATATTGATCCAGTGTATATTGATCCAGTGTATATTGATCCTGTGTATATTGATCCAGTGTATATTGATCCAGTGTATATTGATCCTGTGTATATTGATCCAGTGTATATTGATCCTGTGTATATTGATCCAGTGTATATTGATCCTGTGTATATTGATCCTGTGTATATTGATCCAGTGTATATTGATCCAGTGTATATTGATCCTGTGTGTATTGATCCAGTGTATATTGATCCAGTGTATATTGATCCTGTGTATATTGATCCAGTGTATATATTGATCCAGTGTATATATTGATCCAGTGTATATTGATCCACTGTATATTGATCCAGTGTATATTGATCCAGTGTGTATTGATCCAGTGTATATTGATCCAGTGTATATTGATCCAGTGTATATTGATCCAGTGTATATTGATCCAGTGTATATTGATCGTGTGCCTCTCCAACAGAGGAGCTCCCTAAGAAGATGGAGAGCATCACTCCGTACACGATGGCTCTGATCTCTAAATACATCGCTCGCCATCGGCTGAGAGAAACCCGACTGCTGGACACCATCGCAGACTTCCTGGTGAAGAAGGCCGAGTACCTGGACAGTAAGGTGAGGACCGGCCGGGCGGTGGCGTGGGGTGTTCGGTACCGGTGTACGGGACTCTGCAGGTGTGTGTGTGTGTGTCCTCAGGTGATCCAGAAGCTGGTGTTCCCCTTCAGCAGGATGAGTTACCGTCCGTCCGGCGAGCAGCAGTTCTTCTCTCGTCTGGAGGAGGTCGTTGAGCTGAAGGCTCTCAGCTCGCCGCTCGCCACCGTCAACATCCTCATGTCTCTGTTCCAGCTGGGACACTTCCCCGGTCTGGTTCTGCACCGGGTCTTCTCCTCCGCCTTCATCAGCAACGTCACCAGTCAGTACCAGAACAGCACCGGCACAACTCTAAAGAGTACTTCTTACTGCGGTTTAAAGTAGAAGTACATGTTGTGTATTCCTGTTCCTACAGACAGTCCGTACGCTCTGATCGTCCGGCGGTACCTCTCTCTGCTGGACGCTGCCGTGGAGCTGGAGTACCGAGACTACACCGGACCTCGACTGCAGGACGCCCACAAGGTTCTGATGTTTGACCACGCCCTGACTGCTGATGAGGTCAACCGCAAGTACAGGTAAGGTCCGGTACCGCACCGACCGGCAGAACTGGACCTGCATCAGCACGACTATTCTGTCTAGTACTCAAGTGGGTCTGACCAGTCTGGTCCTGGACACTCCTGACTAGTTGTGGCTGGACCTTCTGGATGGTTCTGACCGGTTCTGACCGGTTCTGACCGGTTCTGATTGGTTCTGATTGGTTCTGACTGGTTCTGATTGGTTCTGATTGGTTCTGACTGGTTCTGCTGGCCTTTGACTGGTTCTGATTGGTTCTGATTGGTTCTGACTGGTTCTGATTGGTTCTGACTGGTTCTGACTGGTTCTGATTGGTTCTGACTGGTTCTGCTGGCCTTTGACTGGTTCTGATTGGTTCTTACTGGTTCTGACTGGTTCTGATTGGTTCTGATTGGTTCTGACTGGTTCTGATTGGTTCTGATTGGTTCTGACTGGTTCTGATTGGTTCTGACTGGTTCTGACTGGTTCTGATTGGTTCTGACTGGTTCTGCTGGCCTTTGACTGGTTCTGATTGGTTCTGATTGGTTCTGACTGGTTTGTCTCCTGTCAGTTATAAAGGTCTGGTGGCTGAAGCTCTGAGACAGCTGGTTGGAGAACAGAACTACAAACAGGACGAAGTACTGGCTCCAGGATACTACACAGGTACTACACAGAGTACTGCACACAGAGTACTACACTCAAAGTACTACACTCAGAGTACTGCACTCAGAGTACTACACTCAGAGTACTGCACACAGGTACTACACACAGAGTACTGCACACAGGTACTACACACAGAGTACTGCACAGATACTACACACAGAGTACTGCACACAGAGTACTACACACAGAGTACTGCACACAGGTACTACACACAGAGTACTGCACACAGGTACTACACACAGAGTACTGCAAACAGATACTACACACAGAGTACTGCAAACAGATACTACACACAGAGTACTGCACACAGGTACTACACACAGAGTACTGCACACAGGTACTACACACAGAGTACTGCACACAGGTACTACACACAGAGTACTGCACTCAGGTACTACACACAGAGTACTACACACAGGTACTACACACAGAGTACTACACCCAGAGTACTACACTCAGAGTACTACACTCAGAGTACTACACACAGAGTACTACACTCAGAGTACTGCACACAGAGTACTATATTCAGAGTACTACACTCAGAGTACTACACCCAGAGTACTACACTCAAAGTACTATATTCAGAGTACTACACTCAGAGTACTACACTCAGAGTACTATATTCAGAGTACTACACTCAGAGTACTATATTCAGAGCACTACACTCAGAGTACTACACTCAGAGTACTACACTCAGAGTACTACACTCAGAGTACTACCCTCAGAGTACTACACTCAGAGTACTACACACAGAGTACTACATTCAGAGTACTGCACATAGAGTACTATATTCAGAGTACTACACTCAGAGTACTACACCCAGAGTACTACACTCAAAGTACTATATTCAGAGTACTACACTCAGAGTACTACACCCAGAGTACTACACTCAGAGTACTATATTCAGAGTACTACACTCAGAGTACTATATTCAGAGTACTACACTCAGAGTACTACCCTCAGAGTACTACACTCAGAGTACTACACACAGAGTACTACATTCAGAGTACTGCACATAGAGTACTATATTCAGAGTACTACACTCAGAGTACTACACTCAGAGTACTACACACAGAGTACTACACTCAGAGTACTACACTCAGAGTACTACACTCAGAGTACTACACACAGAGTACTACACTCAGAGTACTACACTCAGAGTACTACACTCAGAGTACTACACTCAGAGTACTACCCTCAGAGTACTACACTTAGAGTACTACACTCAGAGTACTACACTCAGAGTACTACACTCAGAGTACTACACTCAGTACTACAGTATTCTGATGATGTGATCCCCTGTTGGTCTCCAGACTTCGTGTTGTGGATGGACTCTTCTGGTCGGGTTCTACCCATCAGGACCGGCGCCGGTCTGGCTCTCAGCATCGTTCCTCCGTCCTGCATCGCCGTGGCGACCAAGTCAGCCGATGGTGCGGTTGCCGTGGTGACTTCAGAGTTCCAGAAGTTCTCGCCGTTCGCTCCACCGGAGGAGGGCGGCGAGCAGCCGTGTCAGGTGGGCGAGGCGATGGGGGGGGCCACGGAGCCTCGGTCCTTCCTGCCTCACCACATCCGCAGCACGCCGGGGGCCACGGCGCCCTCAGGGCCCCCCCGGCCCGGGACCAACGGCGGCCCGTATGGGCCGTACTACGTCCCCGCGGCGGAGTATTACTCCAGTCTGGCCAAGGAGCACTCTCTGGAGAGCCAGGACAGCTCCACGCTCAGCAGCCCCCCCTCGGACGGCCCGGCCCCCCCCGGAGCTCAGGGGCCCGCGGGGGCCTCCGCCCCGGACTCACTCTTCCAGTTCTCCATCGGGAAGATCCTGGAGGACGAGGGGGGGGCGCCGGGGGGCCCGGGGACAGACTGCGAGCTGCCGGGCTTCTACGAGGGCGGGACGTACTGTGAGGGGTCCGACAGGGGGCCCCCCTCCCCACAGATCCACCACTCCGCTGACGACCCCCCCACAGACCAGAGACACATCAGGAGGTCAGTCCACTTCAGGGGGAACCTGATGGAACCAGCACCTGTGTGATGATGTGTAACCGGGTCTCTGTGTCTCTGCAGGCTCATCATGTCCGTCAACGATAAGTGGCACTACTGCCACAACTCGGAGGTTCTGGTGGGTTCCCGGGCCATGAGGGACCGACACCTGAGGCTGCTGGGATACATCATCCTACAGGTGGGTCCACACACAGACCTGCTCCCTAGCCTCGTCCTCCAGGTGCTCCCAGGCCTGATGGGATATGTAGTCCTTCCATTAATACTCATTCATTCCAGCTGGCTGCTTTATTATATTTATTTTTATTATTATTATTATTATTTAATATTTATTATTATATGTATTATTATTATTATTATTATTATTATTTTTATTTATTATATCC
Organism: Sebastolobus alascanus; assembly: GCA_916701645.2. Lineage (NCBI taxonomy): Eukaryota > Metazoa > Chordata > Actinopteri > Perciformes > Sebastidae > Sebastolobus > Sebastolobus alascanus. Next base: position 244,471 of record CAKAOJ020000447.1, on the reverse strand, counting down.
ATCTTTGATTATAATAACAGTGTCTTTGATGGAATAGTGACATTAGAATGAACCAGAGAAACCAAAGTTGGGCTTTTATAGCCACAATTATTCTGTGGGGGGGGCATGCCCCCAGACCCCCCCGTGGCCTACTACATATCCTCGGTCTGCCAACGGGGGGGGGTCTTCTCCAGACCACATCAGTGGACCCCCTTAGACATGGAGCCGTTTCTCAACATGTCAGAGCCAGGCTAACAGTTTCCCTCTGCTTCCAGTCTTTGTGCTAAGCTAAGCTTAGCTAAGCTAAGCTCAGCTCTCTGTTGTCTCTCCAGCTGCCGTACCACGAGCTGGAGAAGCTGAACGGCATCGAGGAGGTGAAGCAGTATCTGCACAAGAAGCTGCTGGACGTCCCGCTATGACGCTCTCTCTGTGTGTGTGTGTGTGTGTGTGTGTGTGTGTGTGTGTGTGTGTGTGTGTGGTCTCACGGCTGCTTCGGGTCTGTAGTTTGAATCCTGGTTCCTGGGGTCAAAGGTCAGCAGAGTGATATCCCCTGCACGTTAACGTGTTGATTCAGATCACAGCTGATCGTGATGTCATCAGTGATGTCATCAGTGATGTCATCAGTGAACCTGCTGATCAATGAGCTCACGGTCTGGTCAGCTGACAGGAAACAGAAGAGAACATTTAATAAAGCAGTTCACAGATGTCACATCATTAATGTGCAGGTGGACTCAGACTCCCATCAGGCTGTGCAGCTGGACTCAGACTCCCATCAGGCTGTGCAGCTGGACTCAGACTCCCATCAGGCTGTGCAGGTGGACTCAGACTCCCATCAGGCTGTGCAGCTGGACTCAGACTCCCATCAGGCTGTGCAGGTGGACTCAGACTCCCATCAGGCTGTGCAGCTGGACTCAGACTCCCATCAGGCTGTGCAGGTGGACTCAGACTCCCATCAGGCTGTGCAGCTGGACTCAGACTCCCATCAGGCTGTGCAGGTGGACTCAGACTCCCATCAGGCTGTGCAGCTGGACTCAGACTCCCATCAGGCTGTGCAGGTGGACTCAGACTCCCATCAGGCTGTGCAGGTGGACTCAGACTCCCATCATGCTGTGCAGCTTCTTGAAGGACCATCCCGCTGCTTTCTGACCATTTTCCAACTGATCCGTCTTCAGATTGATCTCCAGGCTTCTGTTCTAGAGAATCTGTTGTAAACCCGGTCCAGAGTCTCCCTGCACAACTCCCCCAGCCACCAACCACACTCTGTTCACTTTCCAGTGTATTTAAGAAAATGAGTTCTATTTGTTGAGCTTTAAGTGTTTTCACCCTACATGATGCGACGTGTTGAATTCTGGAGAATCTAAATTTATTTCATTTGTTGCCCCAAAACAGTAAAATGTTGTCTAAAGAAACACGCTGATCCTTGTGATGTCATCATATCTTTGTTGTTGTACGGAGATCCTGCAGCTGACAGCGGCGCTGCGTTCAATCAGTAAACATGGATGTTTTGACTTTTGAAGTGTCCTTGAACGCACCATCAGGGCTGCTGTCACCTGCTCAGGTGTGACGCTGGAGAGTTTTGGAACATGGTCGGCAGAAACACCAGACTGGTCCTTTAACGGGTCATTGAGTGCAGGCTGTGATCTGATTGGATGCTGTGTGGGTGAACAAACATATTTTTTTTTGGGGGGGGGTGTCTTTTTATAAAGTTTGGTAACCATGGTAACGATGCATGTGCGGGACTCTGTTTTTCGGGGCATCACTGTTTTATAAAATCAGATGATGAAGCTGGGAGAGCAGGGGCTGATGGGTACTGTAGTTCTCTCTGAATGCACACTAAGGGGTGGGGGAGAGTTACCATGGTGATATGGTGGGAGCGTTACTATGGTGATATGGTGGGCGTGCCAAAGGCCCGGAGGACGAGCGCCGGGATGATGTGTGGGTGATTAATGTCGGGGTCAAAGGTCAGATTATTTATTTGTGTATCGGGGACGGACGGATGTTCGAGGGGAAAGAAGCTTGTTTATATTCTATAAATCTATTCATTCATTCATATATACGTATACGTATATATGAATATCATTCAAATGTCTATAAAAACCTGATACTGAACTCGTCTGTGTGTCTTTATTATTATTATTATTAGGTAGTGCGTGCACACGGGCGAGCGCGAGCAACAGGACGCTGACTGTCACCACGTTTCGCCGTTACAACCAATTTCTGATTGTTACAAACAGTTCCTTTAATTTAACCTTAAACTCCTCATTCAGGTGATTTTTTAAAGGTGTAATGGTTTCATAGTTGTGATGTCACAGTGATGTCACCTGTAGCCGTGATGTCATGGTGTGTTTGGGTACATAAGGAAATCCGACAACAGAAATGAGAAAAAGTGCATTTATTTGTTAATTTTCTCAGGCAGGCAGCTGATTGGAGGCCGAGCACTGGCTCCTCCCTCAGCGGTAACAAATGACAACCAATAGGCTCCACCCCCCCCCCTGCCTGTCAAACTCTGTACAAGCCCCGCCCCCCCGCCATTGCAAAAAAAACAAAAAACAGCTCTCCATCCATCTGAAACGTTCCGATAAAAACCAACAAACACTCGATAAAAACAAACACACGAGTAACAAAACGCTCCGTCAGGCTCCGCCCCCTTCAGAGGGCGGAGCCAGCGTGACCGCGGTATGACGTCACCCGTTCTCATTGGTCCGCCTGGATGATTGGCATGTGAGGAGGCGTGGCCTGCACAGCCTGTCCTCTCCAATGAGGGGGCGGGGCTAGTCAGAGTCTGAGTCACTGGATTCCTCGGAGGAGCTGTTATCTTCATCGTCCTCGTCATCCTCATCGTCGTTCTGAGGAAATGACAAAACAGGAAGTGGCGAAAAAAGTCAAGAACATTTCGACCATGTTAACTGGGCTGTTAGACATTAAGTGGTTGCCATGGTGACTCCAGGTAGTTATGATGTCATCAGAGTCAGGATTACTTAACCTATTGATTATGTATTTTGACTGATTTTAAGGAGATAATTGTTCGCAAGTGTTTTTTGTATCAATTAAGTTTTTTTTTAAGAGGTAAAAAAATAACTTAAAATGGACGAAATAACATGAACACCGTCCCTGAATTTATACACTAATGTTTAATCACAGGGAAAATTCAGGGATGGGATACAAAACCTTAAAAGTCCATTAAGAATCATAATATATTTTAATCCATTAAGTTATTCATTTATTAACGTCCAATTCGTTGCGAATCCCTGAAGACAAAAATTAAGGGACTTTTAAGGTATAAACTGGCTTTCATGATATTTGATACACGTAAGACCTCTGCTGCTGATAAGCCTCAACATTAAACCTCTTAAGATAATACAAGCCATTAATCAACCCTTAATTTGGGTCTTTTTCAAAGAGACAAATGAAGGGAAATGTTTTGGTGTTTTCACCTCATCATCATCATCGTCGCTGTCTGAGCTTCCTGACGTCTCGTCATCTTCGTCAGAGTCGGACGAGTCGCTCTTCTCCTCGTCGGAGTCGGACATGTCCTGCTGGAAGACACACAGCTTTACAGCACTAACCTGACAGACTGCACCGAGGGCTCAAAATGTCCACTCGCTTCCTCGTTACAATCAATAACCATCAATAAGAAGAAACCTATCGTTGTGTAGTGTAGTGTGTAGTTTTGTGTAGTGTGTTACCTTGGCTCTGTACGCCATGGCCCTCTTGGCGACCCCGACCGTCTGCGTGGCGGCTCGTGAACTGGCCGCCTTCCCCTTCGCCGTCACGCGGACTTTAGCGCCGGGACTGCTGCGAGCTTTAGTGGTGCTGCGACGCTTCTAATGGAGCAACAGACCATAATAACTGTCAGTGACAGACCATAATAACTGTCAGTGACAGACCATAATAACTGTCAGTGACAGACCATAATAACTGTCAGTGACAGACCATAATAACTGATAGTGACAGACCATAATAACTGTCAGTGACAGACCATAATAACTGATGGTGACAGACCATAATAACTGATAGTGACAGACCGTAATAACTGTCAGTGACAGACCATAATAACTGTCAGTGACAGACCATAATAACTGTCAGTGACAGACCATAATAACTGATGGTGACAGACCATAATAATAACTGATGGTGACAGACCATAATAATAACTGATAGTGACAGGCCATAATAATAACTGATAGTGACAGGCCATAATAATAACTGTTCCCTGGTTTCTAGCTCGCTATTATCCTAGTTTTTAGCTCGCTAGTACCTTGGTTTTTAGCTAGCTATTGTCCTAGTTTTTAGCTCGCTAGTACCCTGGTTTTTAGCTCGCTATTATCCTAGTTTTTAGCTCACTAGTACCTTGGTTTTTAGCTCGCTATTATCCTAGTTTTTAGCTCGCTAGTACCCTGGTTTTTAGCTCGCTATTATCCTAGTTTTTAGCTCGCTAGTACCTTGGTTTTTAGCTCGCTATTATCCTAGTTTTTAGCTCGCTAGTACCCTGGTTTTTAGCTCGCTATTGTCCTAGTTTTTAGCTCACTAGTACCCTGGTTTTTAGCTCGCTATTATCCTAGTTTTTAGCTCACTAGTACCCTGGTTTTTAGCTAGCTATTGTCCTAGTTTTTAGCTCGCTAGTACCCTGGTTTTTAGCTCGCTATTATCCTAGTTTTTAGCTCACTAGTACCTTGGTTTTTAGCTCGCTATTATCCTAGTTTTTAGCTCGCTAGTACCCTGGTTTTTAGCTCGCTATTATCCTAGTTTTTAGCTCGCTAGTACCCTGGTTTTTAGCTCGCTATTATCCTAGTTTTTAGCTCACTAGTACCTTGGTTTTTAGCTCGCTATTATCCTAGTTTTTAGCTCGCTAGTACCCTGGTTTTTAGCTCGCTATTATCCTAGTTTTTAGCTCGCTAGTACCTTGGTTTTTAGCTCGCTATTATCCTAGTTTTTAGCTCGCTAGTACCCTGGTTTTTAGCTCGCTATTGTCCTAGTTTTTAGCTCACTAGTACCCTGGTTTTTAGCTCGCTATTGTCCTAGTTTTTAGCTCACTGGTACCCTGGTTTTTATTATCCTAGTTTTTAGCTCACTAGTACCCTGGTTTTTAGCTCACTGGTACCCTGGTTTTTAGCTCGCTATTATCCTAGTTTTTAGCTCACTAGTACCCTGGTTTTTAGCTCACTGGTACCCTGGTTTCTAGCTCGCTATTGTCCTAGTTTTTAGCTCACTAGTACCCTGGTTTTTAGCTCACTGGTACCCTGGTTTCTAGCTCGCTATTACCCTGGTTTTTAGCTCACTGGTACCCTGGTTTTTAGCTCGCTATTATCCTAGTTTTTAGCTCGCTAGTACCTTGGTTTTTAGCTAGCTATTGTCCTAGTTTTTAGCTCGCTAGTACCCTGGTTTTTAGCTCGCTATTATCCTAGTTTTTAGCTCACTAGTACCTTGGTTTTTAGCTCGCTATTATCCTAGTTTTTAGCTCGCTAGTACCCTGGTTTTTAGCTCGCTATTATCCTAGTTTTTAGCTCGCTAGTACCTTGGTTTTTAGCTCGCTATTATCCTAGTTTTTAGCTCGCTAGTACCCTGGTTTTTAGCTCGCTATTGTCCTAGTTTTTAGCTCACTAGTACCCTGGTTTTTAGCTCGCTATTGTCCTAGTTTTTAGCTCACTGGTACCCTGGTTTTTAGCTCGCTATTATCCTAGTTTTTAGCTCACTAGTACCCTGGTTTTTAGCTCACTGGTACCCTGGTTTTTAGCTCGCTATTATCCTAGTTTTTAGCTCACTAGTACCCTGGTTTTTAGCTCGCTATTATCCTAGTTTTTAGCTCACTAGTACCCTGGTTTTTAGCTCACTGGTACCCTGGTTTTTAGCTCGCTATTGTCCTAGTTTTTAGCTCGCTAGTACCCTGGTTTTTAGCTCGCTATTGTCCTAGTTTTTAGCTCACTGGTACCCTGGTTTTTAGCTCGCTATTATCCTAGTTTTTAGCTCACTAGTACCCTGGTTTTTAGCTCACTGGTACCCTGGTTTTTAGCTCGCTATTATCCTAGTTTTTAGCTCACTAGTACCCTGGTTTTTAGCTCACTGGTACCCTGGTTTCTAGCTCGCTATTGTCCTAGTTTTTAGCTCACTAGTACCCTGGTTTTTAGCTCACTGGTACCCTGGTTTCTAGCTCGCTATTACCCTGGTTTTTAGCTCACTGGTACCCTGGTTTTTAGCTCGCTATTATCCTAGTTTTTAGCTCACTAGTACCCTGGTTTTTAGCTTACTGGTACCCTGGTTTCTAGCTCACTAGTACCCTGGTTTTTAGCTCACTGGTACCCTGGTTTTTAGCTCGGTATTACCCTGGTTTTTAGCTCGCTATTACCCTGGTTTTTAGCTCGCTATTACCCTGTTTTTTAGCTCGCTATTACCCTGGTTTTTAGCTCACTGGTACCCTGGTTTTTAGCTCGCTATTACCCTGGTTTTTAGCTCGCTATTACCCTGTTTTTTAGCTCGCTATTACCCTGGTTTTTAGCTCACTGGTACCCTGGTTTTTAGCTCGCTATTATCCTAGTTTTTAGCTCACTGGTACCCTGGTTTTTAGCTCACTGGTACCCTGGTTTCTAGCTCACTAGTACCCTGGTTTTTAGCTCGCTATTACCCTGGTTTTTAGCTCGCTATTATCCTAGTTTTTAGCTCACTAGTACCCTGTTTTTTAGCTCACTGGTACCCTGGTTTCTAGCTCACTAGTACCCTGGTTTTTAGCTCACTGGTACCCTGGTTTTTAGCTCGCTATTATCCTAGTTTTTAGCTCGCTATTACCCTGGTTTTTAGCTCGCTATTACCCTGGTTTTTAGCTCGCTATTACCCTGGTTTTTAGCTCGCTATTACCCTGGTTTTTAGCTCGCTATTACCCTGGTTTTTAGCTCACTATTACCCTGTTTTTTAGCTCACTGGTACCCTGGTTTTTAGCTTGCTATTATCCTAGTTTTTAGCTCACTAGTACCCTGGTTTTTAGCTCACTGGTACCCCGGTTTCTAGCTCACTAGTACCCTGGTTTTTAGCTCACTGGTACCCTGGTTTTTAGCTCGCTATTACCCTGGTTTTTAGCTCACTAGTACCCTGGTTTTTAGCTTGCTATTATCCTAGTTTTTAGCTCACTAGTACCCTGGTTTTTAGCTCGCTATTATCCTAGTTTTTAGCTCACTGGTACCCTGGTTTTTAGCTCGCTATTATTCTAGTTTTTAGCTCACTAGTACCCTGGTTTTTAGCTCACTGGTACCCTGGTTTCTAGCTCACTAGTACCCTGGTTTTTAGCTCACTGGTACCCTGGTTTTTAGCTCGCTATTATCCTAGTTTTTAGCTCACTAGTACCCTGGTTTTTAGCTCGCTATTATCCTAGTTTTTAGCTCACTAGTACCCTGGTTTTTAGCTCACTGGTACCCTGGTTTCTAGCTCGCTATTACCCTGGTTTTTAGCTCGCTAGTACCCTGGTTTTTAGCTCGCTATTACCCTGGTTTTTAGCTCACTGGTACCCTGGTTTTTAGCTCGCTATTATCCTAGTTTTTAGCTCACTGGTACCCTGGTTTTTAGCTCACTTATCTGTTTTAGCTCACTAGTACCCTGGTTTTTAGCTCCTGTACCCTGGTTTTAGCTCCTATTTTATCCTAGTTTAGCTCACTAGTCCCGTTTTAGCTCACTGGTACCCTGGTTTTTAGCTCCTTTACCTGTTTTTAGCTCACTTACCCTGTTTTTAGCTCACTGGTACCTTTTAGCTCGCTATTCCTGTTTTTAGCTCCTATACCCTGGTTTTTAGCTCCTGTACCCTGTTTTAGCTCCTATTACCCTGGTTTTTAGCTCACTGGTACCCTGGTTTTAGCTCCTATTACCCTGTTTTTAGCTCACTGGTACCCTGGTTTTTAGCTCCTTTCCTGGTTTTTAGCTCACTAGTACCCTGGTTTTTAGCTCACTGTACCCTGGTTTTTAGCTCGCTATTACCTGTTTTTACCCTTCCCTTTAGTTACCCTGGTTTTTAGCTCCTAGTACCCTGGTTTTTAGCTCACTGTACCCTGGTTTTTAGCTCCTATACCCTGGTTTCTAGCTCGCTATTACCCTGGTTTTTAGCTCACTAGTACCCTGGTTTTTAGCTCACTGGTACCCTGGTTTCTAGCTCACTAGTACCCTGGTTTTTAGCTCACTGGTACCCTGGTTTTTAGCTCGCTAGCATCCTGGTTTTTAGCTCACTGGTACCCTGGTTTCTAGCTCACTAGTACCCTGGTTTTTAGCTCACTGGTACCCTGGTTTTTAGCTCGCTATTATCCTAGTTTTTAGCTCACTAGTACCCTGGTTTTTAGCTCGCTATTACCCTGGTTTTTAGCTCACTGGTACCCTGGTTTTTAGCTCACTGGTACCCTGTTTTTTAGCTCGCTATTACCCTGGTTTTTAGCTCGCTATTACCCTGTTTTTTAGCTCGCTATTACCCTGGTTTTTAGCTCACTGGTACCCTGGTTTTTAGCTCGCTATTATCCTAGTTTTTAGCTCACTGGTACCCTGGTTTTTAGCTCACTGGTACCCTGGTTTCTAGCTCACTAGTACCCTGGTTTTTAGCTCGCTATTACCCTGGTTTTTAGCTCGCTATTATCCTAGTTTTTAGCTCACTAGTACCCTGTTTTTTAGCTCACTGGTACCCTGGTTTCTAGCTCACTAGTACCCTGGTTTTTTAGCTCACTGGTACCCTGGTTTTTAGCTCACTGGTACCCTGGTTTTTAGCTCGCTATTATCCTAGTTTTTAGCTCGCTATTACCCTGGTTTTTAGCTCGCTATTACCCTGGTTTTTAGCTCGCTATTACCCTGGTTTTTAGCTCGCTATTACCCTGGTTTTTAGCTCACTATTACCCTGTTTTTTAGCTCACTGGTACCCTGGTTTTTAGCTTGCTATTATCCTAGTTTTTAGCTCAATAGTACCCTGGTTTTTAGCTCACTGTTACCCTGGTTTCTAGCTCACTAGTACCCTGGTTTTTAGCTCACTGGTACCCTGGTTTTTAGCTCGCTATTACCCTGGTTTTTAGCTCACTAGTACCCTGGTTTTTAGCTTGCTATTATCCTAGTTTTTAGCTCACTAGTACCCTGGTTTTTAGCTCACTGGTACCCTGGTTTCTAGCTCACTAGTACCCTGGTTTTTAGCTCACTGGTACCCTGGTTTTTAGCTCGCTAGCATCCTGGTTTTTAGCTCACTGGTACCCTGGTTTCTAGCTCACTAGTACCCTGGTTTTTAGCTCACTGGTACCCTGGTTTTTCGCTCGCAATTATCCTAGTTTTTAGCTCACTAGTACCCTGGTTTTTAGCTCGCTATTACCCTGGTTTTTAGCTCACTGGTACCCTGGTTTTTAGCTCACTGGTACCCTGTTTTTTAGCTCGCTATTACCCTGGTTTTTAGCTCACTGGTACCCTGGTTTTTAGCTCACTGGTACCCTGGTTTCTAGCTCACTAGTACCCTGGTTTTTAGCTCACTGGTACCCTGGTTTTTAGCTCACTGGTACCCTGGTTTTTAGCTCGCTATTATCCTAGTTTTTAGCTCGCTATTACCCTGGTTTTTAGCTCGCTATTACCCTGGTTTTTAGCTCGCTATTACCCTGGTTTTTAGCTCGCTATTACCCTGGTTTTTAGCTCACTATTACCCTGTTTTTTAGCTCACTGGTACCCTGGTTTTTAGCTTGCTATTATCCTAGTTTTTAGCTCACTAGTACCCTGGTTTTTAGCTCACTGGTACCCTGGTTTCTAGCTCACTAGTACCCTGGTTTTTAGCTCACTGGTACCCTGGTTTTTAGCTCGCTATTACCCTGGTTTTTAGCTCACTCGTACCCTGGTTTTTAGCTTGCTATTATCCTAGTTTTTAGCTCACTAGTACCCTGGTTTTTAGCTCACTGGTACCCTGGTTTCTAGCTCACTAGTACCCTGGTTTTTAGCTCACTGGTACCCTGGTTTTTAGCTCACTAGTACCCTGGTTTTTAGCTCACTGGTACCCTGGTTTCTAGCTCACTAGTACCCTGGTTTTTAGCTCACTGGTACCCTGGTTTTTAGCTCGCTATTACCCTGGTTTTTAGCTCACTAGTACCCTGGTTTCTAGCTCACTGGTACCCTGGTTTTTAGCTCACTGGTACCCTGGTTTTTAGCTCGCTATTACCCTGGTTTTTAGCTCACTGGTACCCTGGTTTTTAGCTCGCTATTATCCTAGTTTTTAGCTCGCTATTACCCTGGTTTTTAGCTCACTGGTACCCTGGTTTTTAGCTCGCTATTACCCTGGTTTTTAGCTCGCTATTACCCTGGTTTTTAGCTCACTGGTACCCTGGTTTTTAGCTCACTGGTACCCTGGTTTTTAGCTCGCTATTACCCTGGTTTTTAGCTCACTGGTACCCTGGTTTTTAGCTCGCTATTATCCTAGTTTTTAGCTCGCTATTACCCTGGTTTTTAGCTCACTAGTACCCTGGTTTTTAGCTCACTAGTACCCTGGTTTTTAGCTCACTAGTACCCTGGTTTTTAGCTCACTAGTACCCTGGTTTTTAGCTCACTAGTACCCTGGTTTTTAGCTCACTAGTACCCTGGTTTTTAGCTCACTAGTACCCTGGTTTTTAGCTCACTGGTACCCTGGTTTTTAGCTCACTAGTACCCTGGTTTTTAGCTCACTGGTACCCTGGTTTTTAGTTCACTGGTACCCTGGTTTTAAACTCTCTGGTAGATCAGCTCTGACTGGTTGGAGCACCGGAGGACACATGATGTTTTTCAGATTACCTGTCTCGTGCTCTACTCAGGATATAATGAGTGTTTTATAAAGATAACTTTTCATAATCAGATTTGCTGTTTCTTTTTTCCATCAGATGAAAGAGAAGAAAGAAAGAGAGTGAACTCACCGAGGTGGAGAACTCTTTATAGACGGCTCGGTCCTGAGGAGACAGAGACTGAGGAGGAGGAGGAGAACACCTTTTATCTTGTTTCTTGTGTTAATAAAGTTGTATCAATGTCTTTATTTCTATTATTCTCTCCGTCGGGATAAATAATCTGAATGTTGGTCCACATAACCTAAGTGATGCTGTCCTGCAGACCTGTGTGGTTGCCGTGGCGACAGTGTGCGTTACCTTGACCCAGTCCTCCAGCTCGGCCTTGTACTCCCCCTGCTGCTCCTCCACCATCTTCTTGTACTTGTCTTTCTGAATCTGGGTCAGTTTGTGCCACCTCTTGCCGATCTCTACCATCCGCTCCTTCAGGCTGAAGTGATTCAGCTCTCCATTGGTCAGCAGCTCCTGGGAGAACATCTGATACCCGCTCCTATTGGACAGAAACCGCAGGGGGCGGGGCTTACTACAGGGCTGCTTCATCCACCCACTCTTTAAATTCTCTTGAAAAGTTTGAATCAAACAGAAAAATCACATCCTGGTACATTCAGGTACTCTCAGGTACATCCTGGTACATTCAGGTACATTCAGGTACTCTCAGGTACATTCAGGTACTCTCAGGTACATTCAGGTACTCTCAGGTACATTCAGGTACTCTCAGGTACATTCAGGTACATTCAGGTACTCTCAGGTACATTCAGGTACATTCTGGTACTCTCAGTTCTCGGTGCTGCTGGACATTAACTTGTGTTTTTCGTTGATTTGTTAATTCCAGCTGTGATTATTAATGATTATGGATCATCTGCTTCTAATAAGTGAATATTTGCTGGATTTCTTTGTCCTCTGTGATAGAAACTCAACATCTTGTATCATAATGTCTGACCGGTTTATGTCAGCAGTACAACAACAATCACTTAAAGGGACTGTATGGAAGTGAAGAACCCGGACCCATTTTTCTGGGAAAATCCAACAGATGTGACATCATGCGCACTCGTGAGTGTGCATGATGTCACATCTGTTGGATATCTTATTTTCAGCTCCAGTGGGCAACGTTCGGTTACCAATGGAGTCCAACAAACGACCAGCCCCCCCCCTGCAGATGTTTCATGAAAACAGAAGTCAGACTCACACTGGAGGTTTCTTCGGTTCTCCGTCAAACTTGGGTTTCCTCTGGTTCTGGACTGCTGGTGGAGCTCTCATCTCCAACAGCTCCCTCTGCAGGACACAATCAGGACACAATCAGGACACAATCAGGACACAATCAGGACACAATCAGGACACCATCAGGACACAATCAGGACACCATCAGGACACCATCAGGACACAATCAGGACACAATCAGGACACAATCAGGACACAATCAGGACACCATCAGGACACCATCAGGACACAATCAGGACACCATCAGGACACCATCAGGACACCATCAGGACACAATCAGGACACAATCAGGACACAATCAGGACACAATCAGGACACAATCAGGACACCATCAGGACACCATCAGGACACAATCAGGACACCATCAGGACACCATCAGGACACAATCAGTCACAGCTCAGAAACACTCCCATCACTGACTTTATGTTCTTAGTAGCAGTACTATGTTTATACTGACTTTATGTCCTTAGTAGCAGTACTATGTTTATACTGACTTTATCTCCTTCGTAGCAGTACTATGTTTAAACTGCTTTATCTCCTTAGTAGCAGTACTATGTTTATACTGACTTTATGTTCTTAGTAACAGTACTATGTTTATACTGACTTTATGTTCTTAGTAACAGTACTATGTTTGTACTGACTTTATGTTCTTAGTAGCAGTACTATGTTTATACTGACTTTATGTTCTTAGTAACAGTACTATGTTTATACTGACTTTATGTTCTTAGTAGCAGTACTATGTTTATACTGACTTTATCTCCTTCGTAGCAGTACTATGTTTAAACTGACTTTATCTCCTTCGTAGCAGTACTATGTTTATAATAGTAAAAATAACACAGAGTTGGTTTTCAGGTAGAAGTACCTCCTGGCAGTGGGACAGCTTTGGAACAATATACAGAAAAATAGATTTGAATATTGAAATGAATATAAAGTGTGAATAACATGTTGTTGGTGTGGCGGTAGCCTCAACAGGAGGGGGGCGGAGTCAGGAGGGGGGGGGGGGTGGCTCACTGACCACAGGTTGGTACTGAACCTCGTAACGCTTCTGATCCTCCGCCGCCTTCTTGATCCAAGGAATCTTCTCCTTCTTCTCCATGGACTTCCAGGTCGCCTCCATCGCCGCCTGGGCCTTCCTGCGGTCGCTCTGAGGAGAAACACATGACCAACAGTCAGATCCTGCTACACTTATCTACTGTGAAGCAGCTGCAGGCTTTTTACTGTGAAGCAGCTGCAGGGTTTTTACTGTGAAGCAGCTGGAGGCTTTTTACTGTGAAGCAGCTGCAGGCTTTGTACTGTGAAGCAGCTGGAGGCTTTTTACTGTGAAGCAGCTGCAGGCTTTGTACTGTGAAGCAGCTGCAGGCTTTTTACTGTGAAGCAGCTGGAGGCTTTTTACTGTGAAGCAGCTGCAGGCTTTTTACTGTGAAGCAGCTGCAGGCTTTTTACTGTGAAGCAGCTGGAGGCTTTTTACTGTGAAGCAGCTGCAGGGTTTTTACTGTGAAGCAGCTGCAGGCTTTTTACTGTGAAGCAGCTGCAGGCTTTTTACTGTGAAGCAGCTGGAGGCTTTTTACTGTGAAGCAGCTGCAGGCTTTTTACTGTGAAGCAGCTGGAGGCTTTTTACTGTGAAGCAGCTGCAGGGTTTTTACTGTGAAGCAGCTGCAGGGTTTTTACTGTGAAGCAGCTGGAGGCTTTTTACTGTGAAGCAGCTGCAGGCTTTTTACTGTGAAGCAGCTGGAGGGTTTCTACTGTGAAGCAGCTGGAGGCTTTTTACTGTGAAGCAGCTGCAGGTTGGTGTAATTAACAGTGGGAATAATCTCACTCTGTATTTAGCCAGGTAGTCTCCGATCACGCTGTGTTGCCACATCTCCTCGGCGGTTTTCGGCGTCTCTGGAAGCTTCGCCGCCTTCTTCCCGTCCCGTCTCTCTTTCGGCTGTCCGGCAGGCGCCCACGTCTCCGGCTCCGCCTCCCGACACCGTTCCTGAAAAAACACCACCTGACAGGTGAGTTTACGGATCACAGATGTTCTTAAAGCAGTCCGACTCACAGGAAGTAGACTGTGATATGTATCAGTCCGCCACGGGCCGCCAATTTCAGACAGAATGCTCTTCCGCTATCTGCGTGGTAGCATCCGCCGTCGTTTTGCGGGGATTCAGACATTTTAATGCCAGGTACAACTAGTTTTTAGCTCACTAGTACCCTAGTTTTAGGCTCGCTAGTACCCTGGCTTTTAGCTCGCTAGCACCCTAGTTTTTAACTCGCTATTACCCTGGTTTTTAGCTAGCTGGCACCCTGGTTTTTAGCTCGCTAGCACCCTGGTTTTTAGCTCGCTAGCATCCTGGTTTTTAGCTCGCTAGCACCCTGGTTTTTAGCTCGCTAGCACCCTGGTTTTTAGCTCGCTAGCACCCTAGTTTTTAACTCGCTATTACCCTGGTTTTTAGCTCGCTGGCTCCCTGGTTTTTAGCTCGCTAGCACCCTGGTTTTTAGCTCGCTAGCATCCTGGTTTTTAGCTCGCTAGCACCCTGGTTTTTAGCTCGCTAGCACCCTGGTTTTTAGCTCGCTAGCACCCTGGTTTTTAACTCGCTATTACCCTGGTTTTTAGCTCGCTGGCACCCTGGTTTTTAACTCGCTATTACCCTGGTTTTTAGCTCGCTGGCACCCTGGTTTTTAGCTCGCTAGCACCCTGGTTTTTAGCTCGCTGGCACCCTGGTTTTTAGCTTGCTGGCACCCTGGTTTTTAGCTTGCTGGCACCCTGGTTTTTAGCTCGCTGGCACCCTGGTTTTTAGCTCGCTAGCATCCTGGTTTTTAGCTCGCTAGCACCCTGGTTTTTAGCTCGCTAGCACCCTGGTTTTTAGCTCGCTAGCATCCTGGTTTTTAACTCGCTAGCATCCTGGTTTTTAGCTCGCTAGCATCCTGGTTTTTAGCTTGCTAGTACCCTGTTTTTTAGCTCGCTAGCATCCTGGTTTTTAACTCGCTGGCACCCTGGTTTTTAGCTCGCTAGCACCCTGGTTTTTAGCTCGCTAGCACCCTGGTTTTTAGCTCGCTAGCATCCTGGTTTTTAGCTCGCTAGCACCCTGGTTTTTAGCTCGCTAGTACCCTGGTTTTTAACTCTCTGGTACCCTGGTTTTTAGCTCGCTAGCACCCTGTTTTTTAGCTCGGTAGCATCCTGGTTTTTAGCTCACTAGCATCCTGGTTTTTAACTCTCTAGTTCCCTGGTTTTCAACTCTCTGGTCACCTCCCAACGTTCAAATGTGACACCAAAACAAGTTCCCTCCCAACACTATTTTGCAAGGACACCATTGCCGCATCGCCGGCTTAGCGCCGCCCAACACGATTGCGATTGGATTAAAGAAATACAAACAAACCGGAGTGTTTTTTCCCTTGTGGTGGAATTCTGATGGGTTGAGCCGGACCTTCCTCCAGCGCTGGTACAGTGTGGAGGCGGGTCCGGCTATGCCAGACTAGAGTAACAGAAGAAGGTTCAGACCTTGACAGAAGGAGACTTGGCTCTGTGTGGGCTGGCGGCCACGCCCCCTCCCAGTCTGGCCCCTCCCAGTTTCTCCTCGCCCATGACCCGGTTTCGTTCCTCGTCCGGAAGACTCTGTAAACACAGTCCAGCTCAATGAAGCAAACCGAGCCAACATTTGTTCTTATGTTTATAGTGATAATATAATAATACCTTTGTGTTGTACCTTTTCTATGTGCTGCACTTTATTCTTTCATTTGAGTTAAAGTCTTCATGCTGGTAATGGACTCAACAAGAGACCGACTTCAACAGTATCATCTTATTTTGCACTTCTATTAAATGAATGTGTTCAGTAAGCTTAAATAAGTGCTCCCAACTGACTGACATCTTACAATCAATGGTAACGTTTCCAGAATGAACTGGTGTTTTAATTTAGATTAATATTAGATTAATACAAGTTAAATGTACAGAGTTGGTTTGTGTCATCACATGAACAGGAATCAGCTGATGAGATGTTGACGTACCTCCAGGAATCTCTGCAGGTCAATATCGTACTGCTTCTTTCTCTGATAGGACACAAAGATTACACAGAAACAGGAAGTGAGAGCCGATCACATTGAAGAGAGATGAATGACGGCGTGATGCTACCGACCTGCTCACAGCGTTTCTGAAACATGTCCTTCTCTTTCTGCGTCATCATTTTCCACTGTTTACTGCAGAGAACCATCCGCTCTGTGCTGGGGACGTCCTTCATGTTCACCATCAGCTCCGCACAGTACAGAGAGTACCCGTTACTGTCCAAAAACACACGCACGTTAGCCATTTTACTCTGCAAAAATAGCTCACTAGTACCCTGGTTTTTAGCTCACTAGTACCCTGGTTTTTAGCTCACTAGTACCCTGGTTTTTAGCTCACTAGTACCCTGGTTTTTAGCTCACTAGTACCCTGGTTTTTAGCTCACTAGTACCCTGGTTTTTAGTATCCCGTCCATCATGTTGTGCAGCACTTCACTAGTATCTTGAACATCAGCTGATCAGTATCCCGTTCAGTATTCTTGTGCTCGTTATTCGTGTCCTCGTTAGCAGAGAGCTAATTAAGACTCACGGTGGTGGTTTTGTTGGCCGTCCATCAAACTTGTCCTTCAGCTGTCTCTCTGCTTTAGTGAGGACGGACCGAACGTGATCATCAGCGGTCACATCTGGATGAGCTACATGATACGCTCTCATGCTGCCCTGCACACACACACAAACACTGTTCAGGTAACATGTTGAGGGTCCCCCCCCTAAAGAATGGTTCGGTCTGGTTCGGTCTGGTTCAGGTACCTCATAGTCTTTCTGGAGCTCCAGGGCCTTGCTGATCCACTTGAGTCTCCTCTTGTCAGAGAGTTGGGACCACTGTCTCCTCAGAGCCTCCTTCAGCTCCTTCTGGCTCACCTGCAAACAACAAACAGTGTTTACACTTGTTTCACCTATTTAACCATCATCACCATCATCACCATCACCACCATCATCACGATACCACCATCATCATCACCATCACCATCATCATCATCACCACCATCATCATCACCATCACCATCATCATCATCACCACCATCATCACCACCATCATCATCATCACCACCATCATCATCACCATCACCATCATCATCATCACCATCATCATCATCACCATCACCATCACGATACCACCATCATCATCACCATCATCACCATCATCATCATCACCACACATCATCACTCACCATCATCACCATCCATCACATCATCACACACCATCATCACCACCATCACATCATCATCACATCATCACCATCACCATCACATACCACCACCATCATCACCATCATCCACACATCACCACCATCATCACCATCACATCATCATCCATCATCAACCCATCATCACTCACATCACCCAAACCATCACCATCACCATCACATCACACACCATCATCATCACCACTCATCACCACACATCACTCATCACCAAACCATCATCACTCATCATCACTCATCACATCATCACCATCATCATCACCATCATCATCACCATCATCATCACCATCATCATCACCATCATCACCATCATCACCATCATCATCACCATCATCATCACCATCATCATCACCATCATCACCATCATCACCATCATCATCACCATCACCATCACCATCACCATCATCATCACCATCATCATCCACCATCATCACACCACCATCATCATCATCATCACCACCATCATCACCACCATCATCACCATCATCATCATCATCACCACCATCATCACCACCACCATCACCATCATCACCATCACCATCACCATCATCATCACCATCATCATCATCACCATCATCACCACCACCATCACCATCATCACCACCATCATCATCACCATCATCATCACCACCATCATCACCATCATCACCATCATCATCACCATCATCATCACCATCATCATCACCATCATCATCACCATCATCACCATCACCATCATCATCACCATCATCATCATCATCATCATCATCATCATCACCATCATCACCATCATCATCACCATCATCATCACCATCATTATCACCATCATCCAATCACCATCACCATCACCACCACCATCACCATCATCATCACCATCATCATCACCATCATCATCATCATCATCACCATCATCATCATCATCACCACCATCACCATCACCACCACATCACCACCATCACCACATCACCACCATCACCACCATCACCATCATCACCACCATCTGTGTTCTATGAGTTGTGTACCTCGGGGTGGACTTTCATGTAGGTCTTCTTCTCGTGGTTGTACCACAGCTGTTGAGGAGTTTTGGGTTTCTCCGGCAGGTCGGACTTCTTCCTCTCTTCGATCAGCTCTGGATGATTCTCCCTGCAGGTCAGCTGACGTTAGCCACGCTACACGCTAATCGCATGCTAAACAATAAACACCAACACCAAATGCTACGTACTGTTAGCAGTCAGCTCTAAGTTAGTTAAAGTTAGTTTGAAGCTGGTTTGTAGTTGAACTCACTTGAATCGAGCCATGTTCTTCTCAAACTCTTCTTTCTCCCGTTGAAACTCTGTGATGTACTTTTGCTGCAGGAAAGTAAAGAAGAGATTTTATTATTATTTAAAACATGAACACCAGATGGATTAATATAACTGATCTGTATATAGAATACAGCTGATGTGTTTATCAGTGATCAGCTGCCGTATTGATCAGTGATCAGCTGCCGTATTGATCAGTGATCAGCTGCCGTATTGATCAGTGATCAGCTGCAGAATGGAGTCCAGACCTTCTTCTTCTCAGGCAGCTCCTTGTACTTCTTGGACAGGATCTTGGTCAGGTCCAGGTTGCTCATCTCCGGGTGGATTTTGGCGTATTTTGCTCGTTTCTCCATGAAGAAGCGGAAGTACGGAGTCAGAGGTTTTTTAGGGAAATCTGGATGAGTCTGTTTGAACATGAGAGTCGGGGTCAAAGGTCAGAGGAACAGATGAACTCATTCTGCCAACACGTTGATCCAATAGATCGACATTTAATGATTTCTCTTTAATCAATACGACTGCTGTAGTCACGTCGGACTCACCTTCAGTTTCTTTCCTTTGTACGGATTCTTCACGAACTCCGTGGCGTCTATGATGAGCTCCGTCATCGTTCTGTACTTACGGACCTGAAACACAAAAACACAAAACATGATCATTAAATGCATCAGAATATGATATAGGATCAATATATTCTAGGTTGGTCTGTTTCATTCACGTCAACAACCTGTTTCTGGTTCGTAGAGATGAAACACATCAAGAATTAATATTAAACAGATCATTTAAAGGAGTTCGGAGATTTTACAGCAAAAAATCCACATTAAATTATTTGAAAAATAAAAGTAAAACCAGAAATATTAAGTTTCTTAATTAACCCTTAACGTCTTAATAGCAACTGAATCTAAATCTGTGTTTTTGTCCTTTATTTTGAAAAACAAAACCCTTAAAAAAACCTTAATTTGAAAAGTCCTTAATGAACAACAGCTGGTTGACAGTTTGTTAACAGTCAGCTCTAAGATAGTTGAAGTTAGTTTGAAGCTGGTGGACAGTTTGTTAACAGTCAGTTCTAAGACAGTTGAAGTTAGTTTGAAGCGGGTGGACAGTTTGTTAACAGTCAGTTCTAAGACAGTTGAAGTTAGTTTGAAGCTGGTTGACAGTTTGTTAACAGTCAGTTCTAAGATAGTTAAAGTTAGTTTGAAGCTGGTGGACAGTTTGTTAACAGTCAGTTCTAAAACAGTTAAAGTTAGTTTGAAGCTGGTGGACAGTTTGTTAACAGTCAGTTCTAAGACAGTTAAAGTTAGTTTGAAGCTGGTGGACAGTTTGTTTACAGTCAGTTATAAGACAGTTGAAGTTAGTTTGAAGCTGGTGGACAGTTTGTTAACAGTCAGTTCTAAGACAGTTGAAGTTAGTTTGAAGCTGGTGGACAGTTTGTTAACAGTCAGTTCTAAAACAGTTGAAGTCAGTTTGAAGCTTATGGACAGTTTGTTAACAGTCAGTTCTAAAACAGTTAAAGTTAGTTTGAAGCTGGTGGACAGTTTGTTAACAGTCAGTTCTAAGACAGTTAAAGTTAGTTTGAAGCTGGTGGACAGTTTGTTTACAGTCAGTTATAAGACAGTTGAAGTTAGTTTGAAGCTGGTGGACAGTTTGTTAACAGTCAGTTCTAAGACAGTTGAAGTTAGTTTGAAGCTGGTGGACAGTTTGTTAACAGTCAGTTCTAAAACAGTTGAAGTCAGTTTGAAGCTGATGGACAGTTTGTTAACAGTCAGTTCTAAAACAGTTCAAGTTAGTTTGAAGCTGGTGGACAGTTTGTTAACAGTCAGTTCTAAGACAGTTGAAGTTAGTTTGAAGCTGGTGGAGTTTGTTAACAGTCAGTTCTAAAACAGTTGAAGTTAGTTTGAAGCTGGTGGACAGTTTGTTAACAGTCAGTTCTAAGACAGTTGAAGTTAGTTTGAAGCTGGTGGACAGGAGAGAACATTGATGATGATATTTCGAACCTCAGATGAGACTTTCAGCCATTTCAGACGACACATTTCTCCGGTGAAGCTGCCGAAACCAGCTTTGTCCCAGTCGAAGTGCGACTCGGTGGTTTTATATTTCATGCTGTCGGTGTCCGGCAGCAGACTGCGGATCTTCTCCAACAGAGTCAGACAGTCCTCCTTCGTCCAGTCATCTACAGGTAAACACACACACACACACACACCTGTCAGCCCCAGCAGCAGGCAGGTGAGGCAGGTGAGTCAGGTGACCGGTTACCGTGGTTACCTGGTTCATTCTTGATCCTGGAGCTCTGAGCCACCGAGACGCTGCTGCTGCTGCCGTTCATCACGCAGCGACTGACGGAGGAGACTCCGCCCCCTCTCTGAAAACACACACACACACACACACACACACACACACACGCGCACACACACGCGCACACGCACACACACACACACACATTAATATGGTGGCATCTCAGTGTCCACTTTATTAGGGACACCTGTACGAACTGATGTTTTCTACATGTGTTAACTCAAGGGCCACATTCTGGCTTTCAGCTGAACCACATGGTCTTCAATCAGCGGTTGTCATGGAGATCTGTTATCATGTGACATCATCATCAGTTAACTGTGAAAATGAGTTAGTAGAACTTGAGTTGATTATTGAGGAACTTTGAGGTGTTATGTTATATTATAGACTAATTTATTATTATTATTACTATTATTATTATTATTATTGTTAATAATAATAATAATAATAATAATAATAATAATAATAATAATAATATTATTATTATTAATTTTATTATTATTATTAGATTAGATAAAACATGTTTCCGTTGTGACCCCGGAGGTTCTGGAGCAGCTGATCCTGCAGCTCCTGCAGCTCCTGACCGCCGGCCGTCCTGACCCGGACTGCCCGGCCGATGCGACCTCTCCCCGGCTGCGGTTCGGCCCCGCGGCCCGCTGACAAGGTCACGCTGAATATCGGGCGTTTTATTTCGGCTCTTCTGGTGCAGTGTGCTCAGTATTTGAGCTTCAACATGTAACAGCTCAACAATGTTCTGGAGCAGGTCAGAGCCGGGCTGAGCCTGGAGCGGGTCAGAGCCGGGCTGAGCCTGGAGCGGGTCAGAGCCGGGCTGAACCTGGAGCGGGTCAGAGCCGGGCTGAGCCTGGAGTGGGTCAGAGCCGGGCTGAACCTGGAGCGGGTCAGAGCCGGGCTGAACCTGGAGCGGGTCAGAGCCGGGCTGAGCCTGGAGCGGGTCAGAGCCGGGCTGAACCTGGAGCGGGTCAGAGCCGGGCTGAACCTGGAGCGGGTCAGAGCCGGGCTGAGCCTGGAGCGGGTCAGTCAGAGGGCAGGCTGGACTCGACCGTGTTGCACCAAACTCCAGAGAGAAATCTCTCACTTTAAGTCACTTTCAGTCAAAACCTCTCAAATGAAAATATTCAGCTCGTGTAACATTTTCTCTCCGCTCTTTAGGAGCAACTCTCCAGTTCGGCACAAAGCTAATACATCAATTTTTTTTTTTTTAGTTCAACAAATAGGTTTAAAAACTGGCTCTGTTTCTAAATCTGCTTCAGAATGAATGGAGCCCGGAGGAGCGGCAGAGGAGCGGCGGAGGAGCGGAGGAGCGGCAGAGGAGCGGCGGAGGAGCGACGCTGCACAACAGTTAGTTTAAATAACCTGTTTACAGGCAGAAAATCACCCAACAGTTCATGATAATATGTATTTATGTTCTATAAGACAATAGATTATTACTATTATTAGGATTTCTAAGTGGAGTCTGGACCGGAGCCGTGCTTGTGCAGCGGTACCGTGCAGAGGGATCAGCGGTACCGTGCAGCGGGATCAGCGGTACCGTGCAGCGGGATCAGCGGTACCGTGCATTTGGATCAGCGGGCCGCCGGGCTGCAGCCTCCCCGGTAATGACGTCCTTCCTCCGGCAGGAGTCTCCACGCAGCTTCCGCTGGCACGCAGAGAGCTGCTCGAGACATCAAGCTAGCTGAACCGTTTCAGGTTAAATGTGTAAAACTAAGATTTAAACTCGAATATAAACCGGAAATCACCGGAGAAACTCGTTAAACTGATGTATTTGACACGTGCAGCAGATTAAAGCATCATTTAGCAAAAACTGCTGAAATAATAAAATCCGTCGTCATCTGTGTGTTTGGCTGAAAAACTAGTGGGATTAAAACGGTGTAATATAATTATAATCTTATTGTGTAGTGAGTTATTTCTGTGATAACCAGCTGCTGGAGCTGCTCAGCTCTCTGAGCGGGCTGAAGCAGCTGCTGCTGCCCACAAAGCTTCACTGCGGAGCCGCCATCAAGCTCTGCTGACTCCGGGACAACAGACCAGAAAACACCTGAAATCTGTCTGAAATCAGCAGCAGCTACTCACCTTCAGCTGGAGACAGGAACCCGAGGAAACACGGATCACCACTCTGCTCCTCTCGGTGATTCAGGGACTTTCAAAGTGTGTGTTTTTCAGCCGTGAAGCCCGGGGAGGCAGCTCGAAACGAACCCGACAAAAGGAGCGTCTAGTCCGGTGTGAAACTCCGCCCCGCGCCGCAGGGGGAGGAACTCCGGGAGGAACTCCGGGAGGAACCGGGAGGAACCGGGAGGACCTCCGGGGGAAAACATGAGCACTAAGGCGGAGGATGAAACCAGAGACAGCCGGTAACACAGCAGCCAAACCCGCAGAAATCTGCTCTACATGCACAATTATCATCTTTATGTTCTGTATTCACACAAACATGCAGTCATTATGTCAGAAGATTAACTGCGACAGAAACCTCCTCTCCTGACTGGAACCTGGTCCGGGTCCAGATGCTAGAACCGGCGGGGAGACAGAGGACCGGGGACCGGGGGACCGGGGACCGGGGACCGGAGGACCGGGGACCGGTAGGCCGCCAGCAGAGCTGCAGCCCGGGGAGAGAGAGCGGCTGGCCGGCTGCTCCGGGCTCCGAGAGGAAGACAGATCCTCCGGCCTGCGGGCTGCTCGGGTCTCTCCTCCCCGGCCTGTCGGTGCTCATCAGCGGCTCGGAGGCGGCGGTGCAACCCGCATCCTGCAGGACAGCAGCCCGCATCAACACGGCATCCTGCCCGCTGAGAGCACTCAGCTGCCGGGTCGGGTCTCTCCGAGAGACCGTGGAGCTAATCACACTGATCAATCAATACATCCAGCTGTTCGATACACCTGTCCTCCTGCTCCAGGTGTGTGAGTGAGTGAGTGAGTGTGTGTTTGTGTGTGTGTGTGTGTGAGTGAGTGAGTGAGTGAGTGTGTGTGTGTGTGTGTGTGGGGGGGGGGTATTTCTTAAATTAATACATTTTATAAATAAAATACATTTTCTAAAGATTCTACTGTGACTTCATTTTTACGTCTTCGTGAACTTTGTCACAAATTAATTAATAATTAATAAATAATAAAAACAGTGTGTGTGTGTGTGGGGGGGGGGGGGCGTGTACCGCCTCCTGCTGGTCGGGATGATCAACTGTTGATCAGTAACAAGCTCATTTTCTTAATCCCTTAACATTCCCTTAATTAACTCTTAACATCTTAATAACATCTTAACATAAACGAGATCCTTCATTTGTCCTTTAATTTGAAAAACTAAACCCATTAAAAACACCTTAATTTGAAAAGCAGTTAATGAACACATGAAGTAGATTTTAAGGGCTTCATGACCTGAACACATGAATGTGACATATTTGACTAATCCATGAATGATGAGTTTAAGGTGTTTTTAAGGTTCAACTGCTAATTAAGGAGATTATCATTTAATTCTTATTCAGATATTTAACTGGTTCAAACTCATGGAAACATTCATGAACCGGATTATACTAAGAATTATTTTAATATTTATTTTAAGATTTATATTAAGATTTATATTAAGATTTGCCTTAAAATTTATATTAAGATTTGCCTTAAGATTTATTTTAAGATTTATTTAAAATTACATTAAGATATATATTAAGATTTGTTTTAAAAAATGTATTAAGATTTATATTAAGATTTATTTTAAAATGTATATTAAGATTTATATTAAGATTTACTTTAAAATGTATATTAAGATTTCAGATTTATTTTAAGATTTATATTAAGATTTATTTTAAAATGTATATTAAGATTTATATTAAGATTTACTTTAAAATGTATATTAAGATTTAAGATTTATTTTAAGATTTATATTAAGATTTATTTTAAGATTTATATTAAGATTTATTTTGAGATTTATATCAATCTATAATAATAATAGTAATCTACATATTCAATTTATATTTATCATTCTTTGTAATACTTTAATATTCAGTTGAAATGTGCCTTTTATTTTGAAAAGTGCGCATGTGTGACACCACAGGCTAATTATGAGAAAAATACATGAATATTCATTAAATATATTCAAACTGCTCATTAATATTCATGAATCCATTCATGGATAATAATATTAAATGTTTCCATGCAGTACTATAAGAATCAACACTACTTAATTACATTAATATAAAAACAATAAGTAATATCACAACACAACTTCCTGTTTTCTACTTGTAGTACATCAGGTACTTTCTGATTATCTGACATGTTTATATATTTGTGTATTTAATATGAAGTCACGTGGAGGTGATAAGAGGAGCAGCAGCGCGTCACTGTTGCGTCACTGGAGTCAGCACCACAGAAGAAGAGTGAGCAGCAGAAGCAGGAAGTGACGGGTCGGAGCACATTAGCCTGGTTAGCATGCAGGCTAACTCTCTGTGATATGACGTCTCTAAACTGAACTGTAAGTTTCTGTTTCATCTTCTTCCTCTGCGCGCGCTCTCACTCTGTCTGAGCTCTCATTATGACGTCATAACTGACGCTGTTAGCTGTTAGCATGTAGCTGTTAGCATGTAGCTTAGCCCACTTCCGGTCCGGCTGTTAGCAGTTAGCTCAGAGTTTTAGCTCAACAGTGATCTGGATTAATGAGCAGCAGGCTCCAGCTGTGGATCAGGTGAGCTGCAGGTACCGAACACCTGGACCAGGACCAGGTTCTGATTCTAATAGAACCAGCTGCAGGTGGAGCAGGTACTCAGCCTGTACTGCAGTAAAACTACTACTACTACTACTACTACACTGTAGAAATAAGTCCTGCAGTCAAAATGTTACTACAGTAAAAGTACGTAAGTATAATCTGGAGAGTGTACTTAAAGTATAAAAGTAAAAGTACGTAAGTATAATCTGGAGATTGTACTTAAAGTATAAAAGTAAAAGTACGTAAGTATAATCTGGAGAGTGTACTTAAAGTATAAAAGTAAAAGTACGTAAGTATAATCTGGAGAGTGTACTTAAAGTCTAAAAGTATGTAAGTATAATCTTGAGAGTGTACTTAAAGTATAAAAGTATGTAAGTATAATCTGGAGAGTGTACTTAAAGTATAAAAGTATGTAAGTATAATCTGGAAAATGTACTTACCATGCAGCAAAAAATGGGCTCTGTAGTTGTTACATTATTATATAATATACAATGAGATTATTATTATTATTATTGATGCAGTTCAATGAATGAATGTAGTGCATACTAACTGTACAGCGTGTAGTGCAAACTAACTGTACAGCGTGTAGTGCATACCAACTGTACAGCGTGTAGTGCATACCAACTGTACAGCGTGTAGTGCATACCAACTGTACAGCGTGTAGTGCATACCAACTGTACAGCGTGTAGTGCATACTAACTGTACAGCGTGTAGTGCATACTAACTGTACAGCGTGTAGTGCATACTAACTGTACAGCGTGTAGTGCATACCAACTGTACAGCGTGAAGTGCATTCCAACTGTACAGCGTGTAGTGCATACTAACTGTACAGCGTGTAGTGCATACTAACTGTACAGCGTATAGTGCATACCAACTGTACAGCGTGTAGTGCATACCAACTGTACAGCGTGAAGTGCATTCCAACTGTACAGCGTGTAGTGCATACTAACTGTACAGCGTGTAGTGCATACTAACTGTACAGCGTGTAGTGCATAACTGTACAGCGTGTAGTGCATACTAACTGTACAGCGTGTAGTGCATACTAACTGTACAGCGTGTAGTGCATAACTGTACAGCGTGTAGTGCATACTAACTGTACAGCGTGAAGTGCATTCCAACTGTACAGCGTGTAGTGCATACCAACTGTACAGCGTGTAGTGCATACTAACTGTACAGCGTGAAGTGCATACTAACTGTACAGCGTGTAGTGCATACTAACTGTACAGCGTGAAGTGCATACTAACTGTACAGCGTGAAGTGCATACTAACTGTACAGCGTGAAGTGCATACTAACTGTACAGCGTGAAGTGCATACTAACTGTACAGCGTGTAGTGCATACTAACTGTACAGCGTGTAGTGCATACTAACTGTACAGCGTGTAGTGCATACTAACTGTACAGCGTGTAGTGCATACTAACTGTACATCTTGAAGTGCATACTAACTGTACAGCGTGTAGTGCATACTAACTGTACAGCGTGAAGTGCATACTAACTGTACAGCGTTGAAGTGCATACTAACTGTACAGCGTGTAGTGCATACTAACTGTACAGCGTGAAGTGCATACTAACTGTACAGCGTGTAGTGCATACTAACTGTACAGCGTGTAGTGCATACTAACTGTACAGCGTGTAGTGCATACTAACTGTACAGCGTGTAGTGCATACTAACTGTACAGCGTGAAGTGCATACTAACTGTACAGCGTGAAGTGCATACTAACTGTACAGCGTGAAGTGCATACTAACTGTACAGCGTGAAGTGCATACTAACTGTACAGCGTGTAGTGCATACTAACTGTACAGCGTGTAGTGCATACTAACTGTACAGCGTGAAGTGCATACTAACTGTACAGCGTGAAGTGCATACTAACTGTACAGCGTGTAGTGCATACTAACTGTACAGCGTGAAGTGCATACTAACTGTACAGCGTGAAGTGCATACTAACTGTACAGCGTGTAGTGCATACTAACTGTACAGCGTGTAGTGCATACTAACTGTACAGCGTGAAGTGCATACTAACTGTACAGCGTGTAGTGCATACTAACTGTACAGCGTGTAGTGCATACTAACTGTACAGCGTGTAGTGCATACCAACTGTACAGCGTGTAGTGCATACCAACTGTACAGCGTGTAGTGCATACCAACTGTACAGCGTGTAGTGCATACCAACTGTACAGCGTGTAGTGCATACCAACTGTACGGCGTGTAGTGCATACCAACTGTACGGCGTGTAGTGCATACCAACTGTACGGCGTGTAGTGCATACCAACTGTACGGCGTGTAGTGCATACCAACTGTACGGCGTGTAGTGCATACCAACTGTACGGCGTGTAGTGCATACCAACTGTACGGCGTGTAGTGCATACCAACTGTACGGCGTGAAGTGCATTCGAACTGTACAGCGTGTAGTGCATACTAACTGTACAGCGTGTAGTGCATAACTGTACAGCGTGTAGTGCGTACTAACTGTACAGCGTGAAGTGCATTCCAACTGTACAGCGTGTAGTGCATACTAACTGTACAGCTTGTAGTGCATACTAACTGTACAGCGTGTAGTGCATACTAACTGTACAGCGTGTAGTGCATACCAACTGTACAGCGTGTAGTGCATACCAACTGTACAGCGTGTAGTGCATACTAACTGTACAGCGTGAAGTGCATTCCAACTGTACAGCGTGTAGTGCATACTAACTGTACAGCGTGTAGTGCATACTAACTGTACAGCGTGTAGTGCATAACTGTACAGCGTGTAGTGCATACTAACTGTACAGCGTGAAGTGCATTCTAACTGTACAGAGAACTGTACAGTGTAGTGCATACTAACTGTACAGCGTGAAGTGCATACTAACTGTACAGCGTGTAGTGCATACTAACTGTACAGCGTGTAGTGCATACTAACTGTACAGCGTGTAGTGCATACTAACTGTACAGCGTGTAGTGCATACTAACTGTACAGCGTGAAGTGCATACTAACTGTACAGCGTGTAGTGCATACTAACTGTACAGCGTGAAGTGCATTCCAACTGTACAGCGTGTAGTGCATACTAACTGTACAGCGTGAAGTGCATACTAACTGTACAGCGTGTAGTGCATACTAACTGTACAGCGTGAAGTGCATACTAACTGTACAGCGTGTAGTGCATACAAACTGTACAGCGTGAAGTGCATACTAACTGTACAGCGTGAAGTGCATACTAACTGTACAGCGTGTAGTGCATACTAACTGTACAGCGTGAAGTGCATACTAACTGTACAGCGTGAAGTGCATACTAACTGTACAGCGTGTAGTGCATACTAACTGTACAGCGTGTAGTGCATACTAACTGTACAGCGTGAAGTGCATACTAACTGTACAGCGTGTAGTGCATACTAACTGTACATCGTGAAGTGCATACTAACTGTACAGCGTGAAGTGCATACTAACTGTACAGCGTGAAGTGCATACTAACTGTACAGCGTGTAGTGCATACCAACTGTACAGCGTGTAGTGCCTACTAACTGTACAGCGTGAGGTGTTTACTAACTGTACAGCGTGTAGTGCGTACTAACTGTACAGCGTGAAGTGCATACCAACTGTACAGCGTGTAGTGCATACTAACTGTACAGCGTGTAGTGCATACCAACTGTACAGCGTGTAGTGCATATAACTGTACAGCGTGTAGTGCATACCAACTGTACAGCTCGTAGTGCGTACTAACTGTACAGCGTGTAGTGCAGTGCATACTAACTGTACAGCGTGTAGTGCATACCAACTGTACAGCGTGTAGTGCATACTAACTGTACAGCGTGTAGTGCATACTAACTGTACAGCGTGTAGTGCATACTAACTGTACAGCGTGTAGTGCATACTAATTCTGTAGGTACTTCTGAATTAAAGTGCCCTTTGTGTGTAAAACAGGTGAAATGACCCTGCGAACCTTCAGTAAAGTGTTGATGCTAAGCCCCGCCCCCTGTGTGCAGGTGTGTAACCCGTGTTGACCTCAGTGGGCGTTGCCGTGGGCGATGGCTCTGATTGAAGGTGTAGGAGACGAGGTGACACTGCTGTTCGGCTCTCTGCTGCTCCTCCTGGTGCTGCTGCTCGCCTGGGTCTCCACCCGCACCTCCGAGCCCCCAGAACACCTGTTCACCTCCACAGGCCCCGCCCCCTCACTGAGGACCAGCCCCGCCCACCAGGCCACGCCCCCCTCCTCCACCAACACTACCTCCTCTTCATCCTCTTCCTCCTCACCCTCCAGCTCTGTGAGTGACAGCTCTCTGACAGGAGCTCAGCCCATTAACACCTCCACCCAGGAGGACAAGGGGGAGGGAGAAGGGGCAGGAAATGGGGGGAGGGAGGAAGCTGGAGGAGAAGATGGTATCAGGAGCAGAGGAGAAGGAGGAGAAGGAGGAGAAGGAGGAGAAGGAGGAGGAGGAGGAGGAGGAGGAGATGGAGATGGAGAGTCTTCATCCTCTCAGAGGAACATGGTGGTCAGACTGAAGTTTCTAAACGACACTGAGAGAACAGCTCAGGTTAAACCACAGGACACCATCGGATACATCAAACGGTAACAAAGGGTTACATCAGTACTACATCAGTACTACATCACTACTACATCACTACTGCCATCACTACTACATCAGTACTACTGAATCACTATTACACAGTACTACATCACTACTACATTAGTACTACATCAGCACTATATCACTACTACATCACTATTGAATCACTACTGCCATCACTACTGAATCACTACTACATCACTACTGAATCACTACTACATCACTACTGAATCACTACTAAACAGTACTACATCACTACTACATCAGCACTACATCACTACTACATCACTACTGCCATCACTACTGCCATCACTACTGCCATCACCACTGAATCACTACTACTTCAGTACTGAATCACTATAAATCACTTCTGAATCACTACTGCCATCACTACTACATCACTACTACATCACTATTACATCACTACTACATCACTATTACATCACTACTACATCACTACTACATCACTACTACATCACTATTACATCACTACTACATTAGTACTACATCAGCACTACATCACTACTGAATCACTACTACATCACTACTGAATCACTACAACATCACTATTACATCACTACTGAATCATTACTACAACACTATTGAATCATTACTACATCACTATTACATCACTACTGAATCACTACTGAGTCACTACTACATCACTTCTGAATCACTACTGCCATCACTACTGAATCACTACTGAGTCACTACTACATCACTACTGAATCACTACTGAGTCACTACTACATCACTACTACATCACTACTGAATCACTACTACATCACTACTGCCATCACTACTGAATCACTACTACATCACTACTACATCACTACTGAATCACTACTACATCACTACTGAATCACTACTGAGTCACTACTACATCACTACTGAATCACTACTGAATCACTACTGAGTCACTACTACATCACTACTACATCACTACTGAATCACTACTGAATCACTACTACATCACTACTGAATCACTACTACATCACTACTACATCACTACTGAATCACTACTGAATCACTACTGAGTCACTACTACATCACTACTACATCACTACTACATCACTACTGAATCACTACTACATCACTACTGAATCACTACTACATCACTACTACATCACTACTGAATCACTACTACATCACTACTGAATCACTACTACATCACTACTACATCACTACTGAATCACTACTACATCACTACTGAGTCACTACTACATCACTACTACATCACTACTGAATCACTACTGAATCACTACTGAGTCACTACTACATCACTACTATATCACTACTGAATCACTATTACATCACTACTGAATCACTACTACATCCCTACTGCCATCACTACTGAGTCACTACTACATCACTACTACATCACTACTGAATCACTATTACATCACTACTGAATCACTACTGAATCACTACTGAGTCACTACTACATCACTACTACATCACTACTGAATCACTATTACATCACTACTGAATCACTACTACATCACTACTGCCATCACTACTATATCACTACTACATTACTACTATATCACTACTACATTACTACTACATCACTAATACATCACTACTACAT
The DNA here is from genome assembly GCA_916701645.2 of Sebastolobus alascanus. Lineage (NCBI taxonomy): Eukaryota > Metazoa > Chordata > Actinopteri > Perciformes > Sebastidae > Sebastolobus > Sebastolobus alascanus. Next base: position 212,852 of record CAKAOJ020000447.1, on the reverse strand, counting down.
CACCACTGTATCACTACTACATTACTACTACATCACTAATACATCACTTCTGAATCACTACTGCCATCACTACTACATCACTACTGAATCACTACTACATCAATTCTGAATCACTACTGCCATCACTACTACATCACTACTGCCATCACTACTGAATCAATATAAATCACTACTGAATCACTACTGCCATCACTACTACATCATTACTGAATCACTACTACAGCACTACTGCCATCACTACTGAATCAATATAAATCACTACTGAATCACTACTGCCATCACTACTACATCACTACTGAATCAATATAAATCACTACTGAATCACTACTGCCATCACTACTACATCACTACTGAATCAATATAAATCACTACTGCCATCACTACTACATCACTACTGAATCAATATAAATCACTACTGCCATCACTACTACATCACTACTGCCATCACTACTACATCACTACTGCCATCACTACTACATCACTACTGAATCAATATAAATCACTACTGCCATCACTACTACATCACTACTGCCATCACTACTACATCACTACTACATTACTACTACATCACTACTGAATCACTACTGCCATCACTACTACATCACTACTACATCACTACTGCATCACTATTACATCACTACTGAATCACTACTGAGTCACTACTACATCACTAATACATCACTAATACATCACTTCTGCAGGTGAATGGGGCTGGTTTTGACCTTTGACCTCTGCCCTCTGCCCTTTCAGGACCTACTTTGCGGGTCAGGAGCAGCAGGTCCGGTTGATCTATCAGGGTCAGCTACTGCAGGACGACGCTCAGACTCTGGCCTCTCTGAACCTGGTCCATAACTGCGTCCTGCACTGTCACATCTCTCAGCACGCCGGCCGGGGGACGGCGGGGGGGCCGCGGCCCGCCGATCAGGTGCAGGTGGCTCTGAACGTGGGCAGCCTGATGGTCCCCCTGCTGGTCCTCATGCTGTCGGTGCTGTGGTACTGTCAGATCCAGTACCGGCAGTTCTTCACCGCCCCGGCCACCGCCTCGCTGGTCGGCGTCACCATCTTCCTCAGCCTGGTGGCCTTCGGAGTCTACCGCCGCTAGCTGCTCTCTGACTGGCTGCTGCCTCTGTCTGTGGTGATGTCAGCAGGCGGGGCGGAGCTCTCTCTGTGACCTCTGACCTCAGAGCCGACTGGGACTCCAATAGACGCCTATAGTTAATGTTTTTTTCTTTTTCTGTTGCCATGGAGACGCTGAGTGTTAATGAGGACGTTAATTTTAATTTGTTTCTTTTTTAGATCACGTTTCTCGGTAGGTTTCTCATCATTGTGCCTCTTTTACTTTCTGGTTCCTCTGGTTCCTTCTGGACCTGAAGGTGTCGGAGAAGCACCAGACTGTAGACCGGACCCGTCGCCAGACTGTAGACAGACTGTAGACCGGACCCGTCACCAGACTGTAGACCGGACCCGTCAACAGACTGTAGACAGACTGTAGACCGGATCCGTCACCAGACTGTAGTCCGGACCCGTCGCCAGACTGTAGACCGGACCCGTCGCCAGACTGTAGACAGACTGTAGACCGGACCCGTCACCAGACTGTAGACCGGACCTGTCAACAGACTGTAGACAGACTGTAGACCGGACCCGTCGCCAGACTGTAGACCTGACCCGTCGCCAGACTGTAGACCGGACCCGTTGCCAGACTGTAGACCTGACCCGTCGCCAGACTGTAGACCGGACCCGTCGCCAGACTGTAGACAGACTGTAGACCGGACCCGTCGCCAGACTGTAGACCGGACCCGTCCGGACGTCTGTCTGCTGGATTGAAAGGCTTTTGTGTCAGTTACAGCTTTTGAAGAGAAAGAAATTCTATTAAATCATTTATTTATCTTGTTGTGGTTCTTTGTGTCTCTGAAGAATCTGACTGGAGAATTATTACAGTCTGTTAACTCCTCACAGATCACATCAAAAGACAGAGGTTGAACATCTGGATTCACATGCCATATAAAATATATGTATATATATATTTTACTCTTGTTTTATTTTCATAAAGGAAATCATCGGAGGGTGTAGTTTTTTCTAAACCAAGAGTTATGTTTCAATTGTTTTGGTCTTAGTTTTCAAAATGACGTCAGAGTTAATTCTACTATATTTTATTCCTTATACATAAATCAAAGTCTTGTTTTTGAATAATTTTATCAAATGCGTCATGTCTTCTTTTTTTTTGTTTTATTGTGATATAAACAGTGCAGTATATCAACTGTCAACGTTAATTTGAACAAGAATCAACAATGTTTGCATTCAGTGTTCGATTCACTGCTGATCACTTACAGTAGTTTATCCACAGGTTTGTTTCGGGTAATCAACATCAGGACTTAATAATGAACTTTTAAATCATCACATCTGAACAACGTTCTCTCTGAATGAAGGAGTGAAATAATGACGTTAATGATCCAGGTGTTAATGATCCAGGTGTTAATGATCCAGGTGGTAATGTTCCAGGTGTTAATGTTCCAGGTGTTAATGTTCCAGGTGTTAATGATCCAGGTGTTAATGATCCAGGTGTTAATGATCCAGGTGTTAATGTTCCAGGTGGTAATGATCCAGGTGTTAATGTTCCAGGTGTTAATGATCCAGGTGTTAATGATCCAGGTGTTAATGTTCCAGGTGGTAATGATCCAGGTGTTAATGTTCCAGGTGTTAATGATCCAGGTGATAATGATCCAGGTGTTAATGATCCAGGTGTTAATGTTCCAGGTGTTAATGATCCAGGTGTTAATGTTCCAGGTGTTAATGATCCAGGTGTTAATGATCCAGGTGTTAATGATCCAGGTGTTAATGTTCCAGGTGTTAATGATCCAGGTGTTAATGTTCCAGGTGTTAATGATCCAGGTGGTAATGATCCAGGTGGTAATGTTCCAGGTGTTAATGATCCAGGTGTTAATGATCCAGGTGTTAATGTTCCAGGTGTTAATGATCCAGGTGTTAATGATCCAGGTGTTAATGATCCAGGTGTTAATGTTCCAGGTGTTAATGTTCCAGGTGTTAATGATCCAGGTGGTAATGATCCAGGTGTTAATGTTCCAGGTGTTAATGATCCAGGTGTTAATGTTCCAGGTGTTAATGATCCAGGTGGTAATGATCCAGGTGTTAATGTTCCAGGTGTTAATGATCCAGGTGTTAATGTTCCAGGTGTTAATGATCCAGGTGTTAATGATCCAGGTGTTAATGATCCAGGTGTGTCCTCTGTGTCGGCCGTTTCCTCTTCAGGTCATCAACACTGAAACACAGAAACATGATGAACATTCATCCACAACAACAAAAAGTCACACTGAACCAGAACTAAAGACCAGGACCACACTGAACCAGAACTAAAGACCAGGACCACACTGAACCAGAACTAAAGACCAGGACCACACAGAACCAGAACTAAAGACCAGGACCACACAGAACCAGAACTAAAGACCAGGACCACACAGAACCAGAACTAAAGACCAGGACCACACAGAACCAGAACTAAAGACCAGGACCACACTGAACCAGAACTAAAGACCAGGACCACACAGAACCAGAACTTAAGACCAGGACCACACAGAACCAGAACTAAAGACCAGGACCACACTGACCACACTGTAAACAATAACTCCTGGTAGTATTTATACATACATGTTCAGGCTGTAACGGTTCGTGTGTTGGTGCCGAACCTTTGCGGTCCAGCTCACAGAATACTTGGTATGTAGACTGATGCACGTAATGAGGAGCTAACGCTCACAGGGACCTTTAGCCGTACGCCGTTGCGTCCTTGAAACTGAGCCGTCGAAGGACCGCTCCTTGACCCTGAGAAGAGAGACTGACCTGTGTGAGGTGCGTCATGGCGTTCATGTTGGCTCTGGCTTCGCTCACTGAGGAAGATCAACACTCTCTCTCTCTTCTGCTCCACCAGCTGCTGAACACCTGGACAGTAACACCGACTCTATCAGACCATCATTAAGACCTGTGTGCACACTCACAACAACAATCAGAATCAGACAGTATGATGCATTCAAGCTCTACTCAGTAAAATGAGTACTGGGCGAAGGTATATTATAACGTTATCATGATGTGTTCAAATGTTATCTTGTAAAATGTAGTTTTTGGGGAGAACACAAGCTCTAATCTGGGTTCTGTTCTGAACTAACCCTTTCAGTTATTTCCAAACTGATCACAGCTAGCGTTGACTCAGCTAGTGCTAGTGTTCACATTATTCATAACCTTATTGATTAGCTTACTGTGCTAACCTACGTCACTGCTAACGGCTGAGTGGGCGTTAACATCTGATAAAAACAGAACAGAACCCAGATGGACCGCCCTTTAATGAACTGCAATCGGTGGATCTCTGATAGATTTCAGTGTCTAGATCGGCACTTTAAAAGTTGTTGTTAACAGTGAAGCGCTGCTAGCCTAAAGCTAAATCCTGTCTGCTGGAACAGAGGGTCATGTGACTCGTCATGTGACTCGTCATGTGACCTGTCATGTGACCTGTCATGTGACATGTGACCTGTCATGTGACATGTGACGTGTCACCTTCACAGCTCCAGGTGTTCCTCTGCAGTTCTGACAGAGTCTGGTTCAGGTCCTGCAGCTGGTCCTGGATCAGAGGAAGCTCCAGCGGCAGGATGTCACTCAGCACCTGGAGGAGGACCACAGTCTGTCACCTGACCTTCACCTGACCTTCACCTGACCTCCACCTGACCTCCACCTGACCTTCACCTGACCTTCACCTGACCTTCACCTGACCTTCACCTGACCTCCACCTGACCTTCACCTGACCTCCACCTGACCTTCACCTGACCTCAATCTGACCTCCACCTGACCTTCACCTGACCTCCACCTGACCTCCACCTGACCTTCACCTGACCTTCACCTGACCTCCACCTGACCTTCACCTGACCTCCACCTGACCTTCACCTGACCTCCACCTGACCTTCACCTGACCTCCACCTGACCTTCACCTGACCTCCACCTGACCTTCACCTGACCTCCACCTGACCTTCACCTGACCTCCACCTGACCTCCACCTGACCTTCACCTGACCTTCACCTGACCTCCACCTGACCTCCACCTGACCTTCACCTGACCTCCACCTGACCTCCACCTGACCTCCACCTGACCTCCACCTGACCTCCACCTGACCTTCACCTGACCTCCACCTGACCTTCACCTGACCTTCACCTTCACCTGGATGTGATGGTGTGACGGTGTGAGACAGTACCTGGTTGTAACAGCAGACCATGTGACTCAGGCTCAGGAAGCTCTGTGTGATGTCATCTCTGCAGGTGAAGAGTCGAGCAGCGTGGGGGGGGAGCTCCACATCTGGATCCCTGCTCGCATACCTGAGCTCCCTGAGCAGCACCTGCAGCTGCACACACACACACACACACACACACACAGACAGACACACACACACACACACACACAGACAGACACACACAGACACACACAGACACACACACACACACACACACACACACACGCACACACAGACACACACACAGAGTCAGACCATTGAGACGTGTTCCAGGTGTGTAGCAGAGCTGCTGGACACCAGTTAAACCAGGTAAACCAGTTAGACCAGTTAAACCAGTTAAACCAGTTAAACCAGTGAAACCAGGTAAACCAGTCAAACCAGTTAAACCAGTTAAACCAGTTAAACCAGTTAGACCAGTTAAACCAGTTAAACCAGTTAAACCAGTTAAACCAGTGAAACCAGGTAAACCAGTCAAACCAGTTAAACCAGTTAAACCAGTTAAACCAGTTAGACCAGTTAAACCAGTTAAACCAGTTAAACCAGTTAAACCAGTCAAACCAGTCAAACCAGTTAAACCAGTTAAACCAGTTAAACCAGTTAGACCAGTTAAACCAGTTAAACCAGTTAAACCAGTTAGACCAGTTAAACCAGTCAAACCAGTTAAACCAGTCAAACCAGTTAAACCAGGTAAACCAGTTAAACCAGTTAAACCAGTCAAACCAGTTAAACCAGTTAAACCAGTTAGACCAGTTAAACCAGTTAAACCAGGTAAACCAGTTAAACCAGTTAAACCAGTTAGACCAATTAAAACAGTTAAACCAGTTAAACCAGTTAAACCAGATAAACCAGTTAAACCAGTTAAACCAGGTAAACCAGTTAGACCAGTTAAACCAGTTAAACCAGTTAAACCAGTTAAACCAGTTAGACCAATTAAACCAGTTAAACCAGTTAGACCAGTTAAACCAGTTAAACCAGTTAAACCAGTTAGACCGAGTGTCCTTCACATTGTTAGTTGTTCTTCTGACTGACCTTGTGGCCGTAGTTAACTCCCAGCATGCCTTGCTGGTTGTGATGTATCAGAGGTTGGTCCAGGATGAACTGACAGTCTGAGTCCAGCTGAGAGCTCCAGTCTGACTTCAGTCCGGCTCCGAAGTCCTGCAGGAGGTCCACAATCTGCTGGAACCTCTGCAGAACCAGCTGGGACTCACCTGAGTCCAGGTACCTGAACACAACACAGAGACTGAGTCCAGGTACCTGAACACATCACAGAGACTGAGTCCAGGTACCTGAACACAACACAGAGACTGAGTCCAGGTACCTGAACACAACACAGAGACTGAGTCCAGGTACCTGAACACATCACAGAGACTGAGTCCAGGTACCTGAACACAACACAGAGACTGAGTCCAGGTACCTGAACACAACACAGAGACTGAGTCCAGGTACCTGAACACAACACAGAGACTGAGTCCAGGTACCTGAACACAACGCAGAGACTGTCACTACAGACTCAACACAGTCCCAAGTCAAGACCTAAAGTCCCGAGCCCAGTAGGGACCCGGAGAGGTCCAGGTGGGTACGGGGTATATGGGTGCGGTGGTCTCAGGTGGGTACGGGGTATATGGGTGCGGTGGTCTCAGGTGGGTACGGGGTATAAGGGTTCGGTGGTCTCAGGTGGGTACGGGGTATAAGGGTTCGGTGGTCTCTGGTGGGTACGGGGTATATGGGTGCGGTGGTCTCTGGTGGGTACGGGGTATATGGGTGCGGTGGTCTCTGGTGGGTACGGGGTATATGGGTGCGGTGGTCTCTGGTGGGTACGGGGTATATGGGTGCGGTGGTCTCTGGTGGGTACGGGGTATATGGGTGCGGTGGTCTCTGGTGGGTACGGGGTATATGGGTGCGGTGGTCTCTGGTGGGTACGGGGTATATGGGTGCGGTGGTCTCTGGTGGGTACGGGGTATATGGGTGCGGTGGTCTCAGGTGTGTACGGGGTATGTGGGTTCGGTGGTCTCTGGTGGGTACGGGGTATAAGGGTTCGGTGGTCTCAGGTGTGTACGGGGTATATGGGTGCGGTGGTCTCAGGTGGGTACGGGGTATATGGGTGCGGTGGTCTCAGGTGTGTACGGGGTATATGGGTTCGGTGGTCTCTGGTGGGTACGGGGTATATGGGTTCGGTGGTCTCTGGTGGGTACGGGGTATATGGGTATGGTGGTCTCTGGTGGGTACGGGGTATATGGGTTCGGTGGTCTCTGGTGGGTACGGGGTATATGGGTTCGGTGGTCTCTGGTGGGTACGGGGTATATGGGTGCGGTGGTCTCTGGTGGGTACGGGGTATAAGGGTTCTGTGGTCTCAGGTGGGTACGGGGTATATGGGTTCGGTGGTCTCAGGTGGGTACGGGGTATATGGGTGCGGTGGTCTCAGGTGGGTACGGGGTATATGGGTGCGGTGGTCTCTGGTGGGTACGGGGTATATGGGTGCGGTGGTCTCAGGTGGGTACGGGGTATATGGGTGCGGTGGTCTCTGGTGGGTACGGGGTATATGGGTGCGGTGGTCTCTGGTGGTCTGGG
>CAKAOJ020000447.1:182500-200000 GCA_916701645.2 Sebastolobus alascanus | reverse complement strand
GCTTTAATTAGCCATAGCTTTCAGTTAGCCTTACTGTTAGCCTTAGCTTTCAGTTAGCCTTAATGTTAGCCTTAGCTTTAATTAGCCATAGCTTTCAGTTAGCCTTAATGTTAGCCTTAGCTTTAATTAGCCATAGCTTTCAGTTAGCCTTACTGTTAGCCTTAGCTTTCAGTTAGCCTTTATGTTAGCCTTAGGTTTAATTAGCCATAGCTTTCAGTTAGCCTTAATGTTAGCCTTAGCTTTCAGTTAGCCTTAATGTTAGCCTTAGCTTTAATTAGCCATAGCTTTCAGTTAGCCTTAATGTTAGCCTTAGCTTTAATTAGCCATAGCTTTCAGTTAGCCTTACTGTTAGCCTTATCTTTAATTAGCCTTATCTTTAATTAGCCTTATCTCTAATTAGCCTTAGCGTGAATTAGCCTTAGCTTGAATTAGCTTTAGCTTTAATTAGCCTTAGCTTTCAGTTAGCCTTAGCGTGAATTAGCCTTAGCTTGAATTAGCCATAGCTTTCAGTTAGCCTTAGCGTGAATTAGCCTTATCTTTCAGTTAGCCTTAGCTCCCCGTTAGCTCCCTCACCTCCTCGGACACAGAGATGATGAAGCTCATGGCGTCCTCTCCCTGAACTTCTTGGATTATTAAATTCTTTTGGACATTCTCCTGAGTGATAACCTCCCGGCCCGTCTTGGAGACACAGATGACTTTAGTTTGGACCTGTGAGGGGAAGTGGAGGCTGATGGAGAGTTCTCCCTCAGGCTCCCTGCAGAGGAACAGCTCACTGTACTCTGAGCTGTGGAAGAAGCTGCTGAAGGTCACCTGGTTGCTTTCCTGGGAAACAAACTCCCGCCACCTGTCCGCTCCCAACCGGAAGCTGGTTCCGGTGAAGCTCCGGACCGGATCCAGCAGCTGGTCTCTGCCCTCCATCTCTTTAGTTCACACCTTCTTCTCTTGTGTTTCAACAACAAACCGAGTTTAACCGGCATCAGATCCGCCGGTTCGTTTGTTTGTTCTTCTAGTAACGGCCAGTGCTGCCTTCAGAGTCTCTTCTCCGCGTCGGAAATACCAGACTTCAGTTTGAATAACTCTTTAAAATAACTGACATGACATTTTAAAGGTCCCATATTGAAAAAAAGTGACATTTTCATGGCTTTTATATTATAAAGCAGGTTCAAGTTCTATATAAATACTGTGAAAGTATCGAAACACTTAATCCACAGAGAAATACACACAGCCCGTAATTCAGAAACTGAGCTTTTGAAACAAGCCAGTCAGGATTTCTGTCCATTTGTGATGTCACAAATCTACAATATTTAGACCATTTCACAGTTTTAAACGTAAACATTCTAAATGTGTCCCAGTTTATTTCCTGTTGCAGTGTATGTGAATGACATCAGCTGACAGGAAGTAAACATGGACCCAAGTTGTTGCCTAGCAACGCAAATCTGTTGCTATTCAATTGAAATGTACTAAAACAGAGCGTTTCAGACAGAGGGTAAATAGAGGTATATTCAAACAGACAGCATGAGAAAAATAAAGGGTTTTTTAAACATTAAAGTATGTAAACATGTTCTAGTAGAAACCCAAAATACAAGTATGAACCTGAAAATGAGCAGGATATTTCCCCTGTAAAGAAATATTATGTTTTATTCCTATTGGAGCAGCTCATCTTAAGCTCTTGTAGTTCTCATATCTCCTGACTGACTGTTAAATGTGTCTCTAATGATTCACACATGAATAATCCATATAATAATCATGATTCATACCACAGACACAGACAGCACGAGCTGCTTTAACCACGTGGACTGTTTCAGTTATTAATATGAAACAAAGATATAAATCTTGTTGAAGACATATAATGACAGAAATGTAGAGTGAGTTCAGCCACATAAGAAGGCAGTATTCCTACTCCACCTGCAGCCCACAAATGCAGCACAAAAGGACACGGTGGTTTTACACACAATAAATATTTATTCATTTATTTATTTTCAGTAGTAAAAAAAAAAACGTCATAGATGTGAGGTAATATTATGGAAATGTTTTATTAATATAAGTTTATATAAGTATTCAATAGTAGTACAATATAAATAAAGAGTTAAAAATAATATATATTTAATAGTATTTATTTGAAATTGCCAGTATAATTAACAGAGGGAAACATTAGAATCACTCATACAGATGAAGCATATAGTGAACAAACATCATAAGAACATCAGGACAACAGAAATGAAACAAATCCAACATGAAATATTTAAAAAAGAAAAACATGCGAGAGTGTGACAATAAGTTCACGTAAAAACTTTGAAGATATCTCATCCATTCATTGTTTTCATAGCTTTTTTGTTTGGTGAGGAAGAAATCGTTGACACATATTGTTCCATTTCCTTCATAAATACAAAGAAATGAAGCTTTTTGGGGGTAAATTTATATTTGTAAATATGTAAGTTGGCGAGAATTAAAATTAGATTAATAAGGAAAAATGACTGTTTGTCACTATAATCATAGAAAGATGTTTTTTCTTTTTTTCTGTTGGTAAGGCAACACACTCTTCTGTGAACTGTAAATTTGTATTATATGACAGATTGTTTATTACTAATGTATAATTACAATATTATACTTTGTATGATCTCTCATGTGGACAGTTGTGTTTTGTAAGTTTCAATTGTTAAAAGCACAATAAAAACAGAATTGTATGCCACCTAAATGTGAGAAGACGTGATGATGAAGTTCCAAACAGAGGATCGATTTGTTAGATATAGTTTGATCCAGTTTATTCTGAATGTATTGTTGAGAGAGCTGAAGTCTATAAAAGGAAGCCCGCCATTGTTGTAGTATTCACAGGATTCAGAACTACAGATTTTCACATATAAATGATAAATCAGACCTCCAGTCCAGAAGGTGGCATGATTACCACAGAAGAAGAAGAAGAAGAAGAAGAAGAAGAAGAAGAAGAAGAAGAGGAAGAAGAAGAAGAACAAGAGGAAGAAGAAGAAGAGGAAGAAGAAGCTGTGATTGGTTGCCGGGTCGAGGAAGAAGCTGTAATTGGTTGCCGGGTCGGCGAAGAGGCTGTGATTGGTTGCCGGGTCGAAGAAGAAGCTGTGATTGGTTGTCGGGTCGTATAAAGACAACATGGCGCTGAGAGCCTGGAGCTGTCCGGGGAGCCGACGTCCACAGAGCCGGAGAAAGAGGCTCTGTTCCGGGTAACACGGAGCCGCTGCGGTCCTTTCACTGAGAACTCACGGTAACCAGCTAACGTTAGCAGCGGCGGCTAGCTCTCCCCGGTGGCCCGCCGGTACCGGGTCCACCGGGTCCACCGGTACCGGGACCAGCTAACGTTAGCAGCGGCGGCTAGCTCTCCCCGGTGGCCCGGTAGCCCGGTACCGGAACCAGCTAACGTTAGCAGCGGCGGCTAACTCTCCCCGGTGGCCCGGTAGCCCGGTACCGGAACCAGCTAACGTTAGCAGCGGCGGCTAGCTCTCCCCGGTGGCCCGGTAGCCCGGTACCGGAACCAGCTAACGTTAGCAGCGGCGGCTAGCTCTCCCCGGTGGCCCGCCGGTACCAGGGAGAGGTGGCCCGGTAGCCCGGTACCGGGACCGGTACCGGTGAGACGGATCTCAACACGGACAAAGAGGTTTGAAAACTGCGTCAGTTTGGCGGGAATATCTGTTAAAATGGCGGCCTGAGTCTGATAGTGACGTTAGAGTTTACTCATTAATGAGCTGTTGATGTTTCCTCCTGATGGTAGAAGTACTGCGGTCTGTTACTCAGGTTAAAGGAGTACTACAGTGTAGAAATACTGTAGCAAAGTACCAAAGTATCAGCTTCAAAATATACTTCAAGTACCAAAAGTCACATTTGTCATTTTACAGCTTCAACATAAACCAGAGTCCTGAAGTGGACCAGTCCAGGACCAGAACCTGTATGATCTGACTCTGCCCCCCCAGGCTCATGTGGCTTACAGTCAAAGGTAAGATCCATCCCCCCAACAGGGCACCATCCAGACCAGCTGTTAGTCCAGACCGGGTTCCAGGTCCTGGGGGTCCAGGTGTTCTGGTCCAGGTCCTGGGGGTCCAGGTGTTCTGGTCCAGGTCTTTCTGCCTGGAAGTGATGAAACAAAAGGCCGATTGAAGCCCCCCCTGAGCAGTCTGTTCACAGAGGGGGGGGGGCCGTGACAAAACCAACCTGAAGCGTATTCTGATCCAGGGTCAGGGTCCAGAGGAGGCTACCTGTCCGTCAGGTGAGTCTGCACCTGTTGATTTTCTCTGCTCTCTGATTGGCTCTGACAGAACGACCTCTGACCCTGTGAAACCGGAGCTGTGATGACATCAGTGAGGTCGGACCTCCAACATGGCGGTGAGTGACATCATGTGTAAACATCACCTGTGTGATGTCACAGTGGGGGGGGTTATGGGGTAACGGTCTGCTGGGAGATGATGTGAACAAAAGGCCGAATTGTAGCGGCCCCCCCAGGCAGAGTGTTCTCAGGGTGGGACGCCATGACAAAGATCGACCGAAGCGTTCGTCTGATCCCACATCAGCTGACCGACGGTCACGTGACACAAAACAAACTCTACATCAGAGCGGCAACACGCCATCCAGATTAGTCTCTCATGACCACGCCCCCTCACCAGACCAGCATGGCTAACTCTAAATTTAAGGCTTTAAAACACTTATTAAAAAATGTTTTGAAGTTAATTCAATATCAAATTAAAATAAATAAAAAGTCAAATTTAAAGTTATTGTGATACACTGCTAACGTCTGTCTCTGTCTCCAGCACAGGACGCCGTCTGTCTCTCCTTCAGGTAACTATCATGGGATCTTGTCATTTACAGGCAACTGGTCACTTAGAATCTCTTACCTTCCTGCTAGCGTTAGCATTAGCCCCTGAGAATCTCTTACCTTCCAGCTAGCGTTAGCATTAGCCCCTGAGAATCTCTTACCTTCCTGCTAGTGTTAGCGTTAGCCCCTGAGAATCTCTTACCTTCCTGCTAGCGTTAGCGTTAGCCCCTGAGAATCTCTTACCTTCCTGCTAGCGTTAGCGTTAGCCCCTGAGAATCTCTTACCTTCCTGCTAGTGTTAGCGTTAGCCCCTGAGAATCTCTTACCTTCCTGCTAGCGTTAGCGTTAGCCCCTGAGAATCTCTTACCTTCCTGCTAGCGTTAGCGTTAGCCCCTGAGAATCTCTTACCTTCCTGCTAGCGTTAGCGTTAGCCCCTGAGAATCTCTTACCTTCCTGCTAGCGTTAACGTTAGCCCCTGAGAATCTCTTACCTTCCTGCTAGCGTTAACGTTAGCCCCTGAGAATCTCTTACCTTCCTGCTAGCGTTAGCGTTAGCCCCTGAGAATCTCTTACCTTCCTGCTAGCGTTAGCGTTAGCCTCTGAGAATCTCTTACCTTCCTGCTAGCGTTAGCGTTAGCCTCTGAGAATCTCTTACCTTCCTGCTAGTGTTAGCGTTAGCCCCTGAGAATCTCTTACCTTCCTGCTAGCGTTAGCGTTAGCCTCTGAGAACCCCCTCAGCTGACCTGAAGTGTTTTTCTGTGAATGACAGATGAATGTTCATACTGACAGGATATTAAATTAATATGTTAAATCACATTTCAGCTGTTTGGTTTGAAAACTGCGTCTCTGTGGTGGTAATATTAGTTAAAATGACGCCTTGAGTTTAATAGTAACGTTAGATTTTACTGCTAAATAAACTGGTGTAGTTTCTTCGTCTGTATTTTCCACCAAATTCTGAATACTAGAAGTACTCCGTTCTTGGTCTTTTAATCAAGTTAAAATAGTAGTACTACAGTGTAGAAATACTTGTAGCAAAGTACAAAAGTATCGGCTTCAAAATATACTTCAAGTACCAAAAGTAAAAGTACTCATTCTGCAGAATAACACATGAGGTGGAACAGTTGATTTAGTGAAATGGAGACAATAATTGTGACATTTGTCATTTTACAGCTTCAACATGAACCAGAGTCCTGAAGTGGACCAGTCCAGGACCAGAACCTGTATGATCTGACTCTGCCCCCCCAAGCTCATGTGGCTTACAGTCAAAGGTAAGATCCACCCCCCCAACAGGGCACCATCCAGACCAGCTGTTAGTCCAGACCGTGGTCCAGGTCCTGGGGGTCCAGGTGTTCTGGTCCAGGTCCTGGGGGTCCAGGTGTTCTGGTCCAGGTCCTGGGGGTCCAGGTGTTCTGGTCCAGGTCTTTCTGCCTGGAAGTGATGAAACAAAAGGCCGATTGAAGCCCCCCCTGAGCAGTCTGTTCACAGAGGGGGGGGGCCGTGACAAAACCAACCTGAAGCGTATTCTGATCCAGGGTCAGGCTCCAGAGGAGTTTACCTGTCCGTCAGGTGAGTCTGCACCTGTTGATTTTCTCTGCTCTCTGATTGGCTCTGACAGAACAACCTCTGACCCTGTGAAACCGGAGCTGTGATGACATCAGTGAGGTCGGACCTCCAACATGGCGGTGAGTGACATCATGTGTAAACATCACCTGTGTGATGTCACAGTGGGGGGGGTTATGGGGTTACGGTCTGCTGGGAGATGATGTGAACAAAAGGCCGAATTGTAGCGCCCCCCCCCAGGCAGAGTGTTCTCAGGGTGGGACGCCATGACAAAGATCGACCGAAGCGTTCGTCTGATCCCACATCAGCTGACCAACGGTCACGTGACACAAACAAACTATACATCAGAGCGGCAACACGCCATCCAGAGTAGTCCGTATCAAAGTGAAATAAATAAAAAGTCAAATTTAAAATTATTGTGATACACTGCTAACGTCTGTCTCTGTCTGTCTCTGTCTCCAGAACAGGATGCCGTCTGTCTTTCCTTCAGGTAACTATCATGTGATCTTGTCATTTACAGGCATTCTAACTGGTCACTTAGAATCTCTTACCTTCCAGCTAGCATTAGCGTTAGCCCCTGAGAATCTCTTACCTTCCTGCTAGCGTTAACGTTAGCCCCTGAGAATCTCTTACCTTCCAGCTAGCGTTAGCCCCTGAGAATCTCTTACCTTCCTGCTAGCGTTAGCGTTAGCCACTTAGAATCTCTTACCTTCCTGCTAGCGTTAGCGTTAGCCCCTGAGAATCTCTTGCCTTCCAGCTAGTGTTAGCGTTAGCCCCTGAGAATCTCTTACCTTCCAGCTAGCATTAGCGTTAGCCCCTGAGAATCTCTTACCTTCCTGCTAGCGTTAACGTTAGCCCCTGAGAATCTCTTACCTTCCAGCTAGCGTTAGCATTAGCCCCTGAGAATCTCTTACCTTCCTGCTAGCGTTAGCGTTAGCCCCTGAGAATCTCTTACCTTCCTGCTAGCATTAGCGTTAGCCCCTGAGAATCTCTTACCTTCCTGCCAGCATTAGCGTTAGCCACTTAGAATCTCTTACCTTCCTGCTAGTGTTAGCGTTAGCCCCTGAGAATCTCTTACCTTCCTGCTAGCGTTAGCCCCTGAGAATCTCTTACCTTCCTGCTAGTGTTAGCATTAGCCCCTGAGAATCTCTTACCTTCCTGCTAGCGTTAGCGTTAGCCCCTGAGAATCTCTTACCTTCCTGCTAGCGTTAGCGTTAGCCCCTGAGAATCTCTTACCTTCCTGCTAGCGTTAGCGTTAGCCTCTGAGAACCCCCTCAGCTGACCTGAAGTGTTTTTCTGTGAATGACAGATGAATGTTCATACTGACAGGATATTAAATTAATATTTTAAATCACATTTCAGCTGTTTTCTTTTTTCTGTGTTTAATAACTTGTTTAATAAAAAAGTTTAAGAACTTCATCTTGGTTCTGTTTTCATTCTGCTGGACGACCCGAGAACTGAACCAGAACAGCCACATTCCAAACAGAACTCTGTTCAGAACATCCCCGTCATGTTAAAATATATATATATATATATATACATATAAATATAATATATATATATATACAGTGTATGTATAAAGGAGGAGGAGGTGTTTTACTGCTGGTGGAGTTTAACTTTCAGTTGGACTGATTTTAAAAAGTCGAAGCTGATTAAAACCTGTTAAACATCAGTGACTCAAAGATCAAACTGGTCCTATATCTGTTGTTATTACTGAGTGGTGATGAAGTACTCGCATCTAGTACTAGAGTGTAGAAGTACAAAGAAGTTGATGTGACGAACCTGATGGAAGCATCAATAAAACAGCAGACCTGCTGAGGTTTTACTTATGTTTGTTTACAGTTTCCTTTAATGTGTGTACTGTGTGTGTGTGTATATATATATATATATGTATATGTGTATATATGTATATATATATATGTATGTATATATATATATGTATGTATATATGTTATTTATAGTTATGCAGCACAATTTGATCATTTATAGCTCATTCTTTAATGGACCCCCTGTTGAGAGACCTGGACCCCTGCAGGTCCCCGGACCTCACTTTGAGAACCAGTGATTTAAACCAGCTGCTTTCTTATCAAACAGCTGAGTCAGATAGCAGTCACAATGATCTATTCAATTAAATTCTATGTTTATATACTATATACATTATATAGTTAAGATTTAGCTCAGTCCATCAGTCTGTTGCTGCATTAAAAGGGTTTTAATTTGAATTATATTTCCTGTTGAAGATTTTATACCAAGTTGCTGGTGTATGATTTATTATTTTAATAATAAATAAGTCAGTAAATTTATATCTCTGTATTTATTTGCAACATGTTGTTATACAAAGTTAATAAAGCGGTGATTAAGGGGGTCTACCTGGTCTGGGTCTACCTGGTCTGGGTCTGCCTGGTCTGGGTCTGCCTGGTCTGGGTCTACCTGGTCTGGGTCACTGCCTTCATACATCACTGCTCTTCCTCTGTTATTGTACATGGAGCACAACTCACTCAGTTAACAGGTGGATTAATATTATATTAATATAATAGTATATAAATACTGTATTATATTCTATATAACATTATTTATGACCATTATCCACCGAGATGTGTTCTTCTGTGAGGGTTGACCCGTCCAGGCAGATGTTGAACAGCTGTATGATCAGCCTCATGCAGCTGTATGATCAGCCTCATACAGCTGTATGATCAGCCTCATGCAGCTGTATGATCAGCCTCATGCAGCAGTGAAGCAGCTGAACTGAAACATCTGTGATCAGGTACAACATGGAAATACTCAAGTAAAGTACAAGTACCTCGAAGTTGTACTTGAGTAAATGTACTTGGTTAGATTCTGTGTTGATAAAGACTAATTCACTACAAAACTAAACTCACATTATTTACTTTTTATTTCTTGTTTGTGTTAAGTGAAGATTTACATATTATTATTATCATCTATATTATTATTATTATTTTATCACATTTAATTATTATTTATGTAAATATTCTCATTTCTGTCCCCAGAATAAAAAAACAACATCAAAAAATATTTTCTTAACAAAAAAATTCTCAAAAGAGAGAAATTAGAGTAAAAGCTCAGACCGGATGTTATTCTTCCTCCACTGTAATATAAATATATTATTATTATTATTATTATTGTTAATAAATATTTCCCTTGTTTGGGAGGTTGAACTTTACCCCGGAAGTGGCTGCTGCTGCTGCTGCTGCTGCAGAAGCTGCAGAAGAAGAAGTTGCTGCTGTTAGCTCAACAGTCCACTTTATTAACGGAACCGGACCGGACCGGACCGGACCGGACCAGCAGCTGGACCGGCGGGATGGAGACCGACACGGCTTCACCGGTAAACACACCGAGCGACCGGCTGCTCTGCTGCAGCAGGAGAGAGAGAGAGGAGCAGCTAGGGGAGCTAAGCTAACGGAGCTACAGCCTGTAGTGAGGGGGGGGGGGAGACCTGCAGCCTGTAGTGAGGGGGGGGGGGGGAGAGACCTGCAGCCTGTAGTGAGGGGGGGGGGAGAGACCTGCAGCCTGTAGTGAGGGGGGGGGGGGAGACCTGCAGCCTGTAGTGAGGGGGGGGGGGGAGACCTGCAGCCTGTAGTGAGGGGGGGGGGGGAGACCTGCAGCCTGTAGTGAGGGGGGGGGGGGAGACCTGCAGCCTGTAGTGAGGGGGGGGGGGAGACCTGCAGCCTGTAGTGAGGGGGGGGGGGGAGACCTGCAGCCTGTAGTGAGGGGGGGGGGGGAGACCTGCAGCCTGTAGTGAGGGGGGGGGGGAGACCTGCGGCCTGTAGATGTGAGGGACTAATCCATTAACGGACTAATCCATTAATGGACTAAGTGATTAACGGACTAATCCATTAACGGACTAATTGATTAACGGACTAATCCATTAACGGACTAATCCATTAACGAACTAATCCATTAACGGACTAATCCATTAATGGACTAAGTGATTAACGGACTAATCCATTAACGGACTAATCCATCAACGGACTAATCCATTAACGGACTAATTGATTAACGAACTAATTGATTAGCGGACTAATTGATTTACGGACTAATCCATTAACGGACTAATCCATTAATGGACTAATTGATTATAACTCGTTAGTTGATCAGATCGATTAAAGTCAAACGTTGTTATTTCAGGACGCTCGGATCAAGACGGAGCCAGACGGCGACGTGGAGATCCAGTCGTATCCCGTCCTCAGGAAGCTGTCCGTCAAACTGACCGACTGCAGGCTGTGGCTGGAGGGGCGGGACTTCCTGTCTCTTGGTAAGAATTTAATCATTTATTAGGGATCGTTAACCAGTAACAGAATGTCGGCTACTATTTAGAACCCGTTAAAACAACGATATCACAGAGAGCAGCTGGTCTACTGGTCTACTGGTCTACTGGTCCAATGGTCTACTGGTCCACTGGTCTACTGGTCCACTGGTCTACAGGTCTACTGGTCCAATGGTCTACTGGTCCACTGGTCTACTGGTCCACTGGTCTACTGGTCTACTGGTCTACTGGTCCACTGGTCTACAGGTCTACTGGTCCAATGGTCTACTGGTCCACTGGTCCTCTGGTCCACTGGTCTACTGGTCTACTGGTCCAATGGTCTACTGGTCCACTGGTCTACTGGTCCACTGGTCTACTGGTCCACTGGTCCTCTGGTCCACCGTTCTACTGGTCTACTGGTCCAATGGTCCACTGGTCTACTGGTCTACTGGTCCACTGGTCCACTGGTCCACTGGTCTACTGGTCTACTGGTCTACTGGTCCAATGGTCCACTGGTCCACTGGTCTACTGGTCTACTGGTCTACTGGTCCAATGGTCCACTGGTCCACTGGTTCAGTGGTCCACTGCTCTACTGGTCTACTGGTCCAATGGTCCACTGGTCTACTGGTCTACTGGTCCACTGGTCCACTGGTCCACTGGTCTACTGGTCTACTGGTCTACTGTTCCAATGGTCCACTGGTCCACTGGTCTACTGGTCCAATGGTCCACTGGTCCACTGGTTCAGTGGTCCACTGCTCTACTGGTCTACTGGTCCAATGGTCCACTGGTCTACTGGTCCACTGGTCTACTGGTCCACTGGTCCACTGGTCCACTGGTCCACTGGTATACTGGTCTACTGGTCTATTGGTCTACTTGTCCACTGGTCCACTGGTCTACTGGTCTATTGGTCTACTGGTCCACTGGTCTACTGGTTCACTGGTCCACTGGTCCTCTGGTCTTCTGGTCTTCTGGTCCACTGGTCCACTGGTCCACTGGTCCACTGGTCCACTTGTCCACTGGTCTACTGGTCTACTGGTCTATTGGTCTACTTGTCCACTGGTCCACTGGTCTACTGGTCTACTGGTCTACTGGTCTACTGGTTCACTGGTCCACTGGTCCTCTGGTCTTCTGGTCTTCTGGTCCACTGGTCCACTGGTCCACTGGTCCACTTGTCAACTGGTCTACTGGTCTTCTGGTCCACTGGTCCACTGGTCCACTGGTCTACTGGTCTTCTGGTCCACTGGTCTTCTGGTCTACTGGTCCACTGGTCCACTGGTCTAATGGTCTATTGGTCCACTGGTCTACTGGTCCACTGGTCTAATGGTCTACTGGTCTACTGGTCCACTGGTCCACTGGTCCACTGGTCTAATTGTCTACTGGTCCACTGGTCCACTGGTCTAATGGTCCACTGGTCCCCTGGTCCCCTGGTCCCCTGGTCCGCTGGTCCGCTGGTCCGCTGATCCGCTGGTCCACTGGTCCACTGGTCCACTGGTCCTCTGGTCCACTGGTCCTCTGGTCCACTGGTCCACTGGTCCCCTGGTCCCCTGGTCCCCTGGTCCCCTGGTCCACTGGTCCACTGGTCCACTGGTCCACTGGTCCTCTGGTCCACTGGTCCTCTGGTCCACTGGTCCACTGGTCCCCTGGTCAACTGGTCCTCTGGTCCACTGGTCCTCTGGTCCACTGGTCCTCTGGTCCTCTGGTCCACTGGTCCACTGGTCCTCTGGTCCACTGGTCCCCTGGTCCACTGGTCCTCTGGTCCTCTGGTCCACTGGTCCTCTGGTCCACTGGTCCTCTGGTCCTCTGGTCCACTGGTCCACTGGTCCCCTGGTCCACTGGTCCTCTGGTCCTCTGGTCCTCTGGTCCTCTGGTCCACTGGTCCACTGGTCCCCTGGTCCACTGGTCCTCTGGTCCTCTGGTCCACTGGTCCTCTGGTCCACTGGTCCACTGGTCCTCTGGTCCTCTGGTCCACTGGTCCACTGGTCCTCTGGTCCACTGGTCCACTGGTCCCCTGGTCCCCTGGTCCACTGGTCCACTGGTCCACTGGTCCACTGGTCCACTGGTCCACTGGTCCTCTGGTCCACTGGTCCACTGGTCCACTGGTCCACTGGTCCACTGGTCCCCTGGTCAACTGGTCCTCTGGTCCACTGGTCCTCTGGTCCACTGGTCCTCTGGTCCACTGGTCCACTGGTCCTCTGGTCCTCTGGTCCACTGGTCCACTGGTCCTCTGGTCCTCTGGTCAACTGGTCCACCGTTCCTCTGGTCCTCTGGTCCACTGGTCCACTGGTCCCCTGGTCTACTGGTCCCCTGGTCCACTGGTCCACTGGTCCTCTGGTCCTCTGGTCCACTGGTCCTCTGGTCCACTGGTCCTCTGGTCCTCTGGTCTACTGGTCCCCTGGTCCACTGGTCCTCTGGTCCTCTGGTCTACTGGTCCCCTGGTCCACTGGTCCTCTGGTCCACTGGTCCACTGGTCCTCTGGTCCACTGGTCCCCTGGTCCACTGGTCCTCTGGTCCTCTGGTCCTCTGGTCCTCTGGTCCACTGGTCCCCTGGTCCACTGGTCCTCTGGTCCACTGGTCCACTGGTCCTCTGGTCCACTGGTCCCCTGGTCCCCTGGTCAACTGGTCCTCTGGTCCACTGGTCCACTGGTCCACTGGTCCACTGGTCCCCTGGTCAACTGGTCCTCTGGTCCACTGGTCCACTGGTCCACTGGTCCCCTGGTCCCCTGGTCCACTGGTCCACTGGTCCACTGGTCCTCTGGTCCACTGGTCCTCTGGTCCACTGGTCCACTGGTCCTCTGGTCCACTGGTCCTCTGGTCCACTGGTCCACTGGTCCACTGGTCCTCTGGTCCACTGGTCCTCTGGTCCACTGGTCCACTGGTCCTCTGGTCCACTGGTCCTCTGGTCCACTGGTCCACTGGTCCACTGGTCCACTGGTCCACTGGTCCACTGGTCATCTGGTCTACTGGTCCACTGGTCCTCTGGTCCACTGGTCCCCTGGTCAACTGGTCCTCTGGTCCACTGGTCCACTGGTCCTCTGGTCCACTGGTCCACTGGTCCACTGGTCCACTGGTCCACTGGTCCACTGGTCCTCTGGTCCTCTGGTCCACTGGTCCTCTGGTCCACTGGTCCGCTGGTCCACTGGTCCACTGGTCCTCTGGTCCACTGGTCCTCTGGTCCACTGGTCCTCTGGTCCACTGGTCCCCTGGTCCCCTGGTCCCCTGGTCCCCTGGTCCCCTGGTCCACTGGTCCACTGGTCCTCTGGTCCACTGGTCCTCTGGTCCCCTGGTCTACTGGTCCCCTGGTCCACTGGTCCTCTGGTCCACTGGTCCACTGGTCCTCTGGTCCCCTGGTCCACTGGTCTACTGGTCTTAAGGTCTACTGGTTTATTTAGTTGAACAGAAGAACCAGGTTTATGTTCCTCATAATAAATATTCTTTCTTGTCTGTAGTGAAACGTCCCGTTACAAGGTAACTGCCGGTCGTTGACCTCTGACCTCCGACCTCTGACCTCTGACCTCTGACCTCCGACCTCTGACCTCCGACCTCTGACCTCTGACCTCTGACCTCCCCTCCCTACAGACGATCACCCTCAGCTGTGTCTCCGGAGGCCGAGGCGGATCCACCCGACCAACACCGGCAGAAAGATGGTCTACTGCTCCGAGTGTAACAAAGGCTTCTACAAGCAGTCTCACCTGGAGGCCCACCGGAGGACCCACCGGGGCCAGAGACCCAACGAGTGCTGGAGGTGCGGGAAGACCTACCCGACCCTGATGAGCCTCGTGGTCCACCAGCAGATCCACGACCGCACCGAGCCCTACCGCTGCTCCTACTGCAGCAAGAGCTTCGCCCTGAAGAGGGACTGGAAGACCCACCACCGGACGCACTCCGGGACCAAACCCTTCAAGTGCTGGTTTTGCGGGGACGGTTTCGGCGAGCGGGACGAGCTCAGCGACCACCTGGAGGTGCACAAAGGGGAGAAGTGCTACCACTGCAAACTCTGCGACAAGATGTTCGTCTCCTACCAAGGCTTCAACTTCCACCGCCGGTCTCACAGGAACCAGAAGCTGCTGCCGTGCCTCAAGTGTAAGAAGAGCTTCAGCAACCCTCAGAGCCTGAAGCTGCACCAGGTGACGCACTCCAACAGGAAGCCTCACAAGTGTCCCACCTGCAGCAAGGGCTTCAAGCTGCTGAGCGGCATGCGCGTCCACCAGAGGACGCACGAGGACCTGAAGGACTACCACTGCACCGAGTGCGGCAAGTGTTTCTCCAGCCTGCAGGGTCTGAAGCTGCACAACCGCACGCACACCGGCCTGAAGCCCTACAGGTGCACCGAGTGCGGGAAGAGGTTCACCCAGTCGCCCCACCTCAAGTCCCACATGGTCACCCACACCGGGGAGCGCCCGTTCCTCTGCACCACCTGCGGGAAGAGATTCACTCAGTCGTCCCACCTGAGGTCTCACATCACGCTGTTCCACGTGGGCGAGAAGCCGTTCACCTGCGCCGACTGCGGGAAGAGCTTCACCATCGCTCACTACCTGAAGATGCACCGGCTGAGCCACACCAAGGAGAAGCTGTACCAGTGCTCGTACTGCGAGAAGTCCTTCTCCTACCACAACTCGTGGAGGGCCCACGAGAGGATCCACACCGGAGAGCGTCCCTTCAGCTGCCGGGACTGCGGCCAGAGCTTCATCACGTCGGGCTCGCTGCTGAGCCACCAGAGGACCAAACACACCGGAGAGAAGAGTCACTACTGCTTCACCTGCGGAGAGTTCTTCTTCACCAGCTCGCTGCTGCGCGTCCACCAGCTGGACCA
Source organism: Sebastolobus alascanus (assembly GCA_916701645.2). Taxonomy (NCBI): domain Eukaryota; kingdom Metazoa; phylum Chordata; class Actinopteri; order Perciformes; family Sebastidae; genus Sebastolobus; species Sebastolobus alascanus. Next base: position 184,597 of record CAKAOJ020000447.1, on the reverse strand, counting down.
CACCGGAGAGCGGCCGCACGCCTGCAGCTGCGGCAAGACCTTCAAAACCAAAGGAGTGCTGCGCTACCACCTGAAGAGGTTCATGGAGCACCGGCCGGCCCCGTGAACACCTGGGGGGGGGGGCGGGGGGGGGGGGGGGGGGGGACAGGTGCATGCAGGTGATGGAACAACAGGAAGTTACTTAATGCTGTCAGATCATACACTACTCCTCCTCTTCATCACTCAGTCAGTCATGAAACACATCATCATCATCATCATCATCATCATCATCATCTCTCTCTGCTGCTGATTTAATGACACTAAGAAACACTCCAGAACCAAGTGTGTGTGTGTGTGTGTGTGTGTGTGTGTGTGTGTGTGTGTGTGTGTGTGTGTGTGTGGGGGGGGGGGGTTTAAAGTTCTGAACTGAACATGTTTTCACTTTAATCCATTTTTGTGTTTTCATTACGTTACAGTCCAGAGGTCAAAGGTCAGAGGTCAGACCACAGGTCATACTACGGGACTCTGACTCGGTCCTCCTCTGGTCCCTCGTGGTCTCATATTGAGATCTCTTCATGGACTTTAATGAATGTCAATGTCATGTGACTGTCGGCGCTCCGTAAACAATAAAACATCTGGATGAACTCGTCTCATCACGTTCTTCTGTGTAACAATAAAAACCAAATCCTGTCCAGAACATTAGTCTCTGTGTCTCCTTCAGTGTCTCTAACGGTTTAGTCCAGGACGAGTCCCACTTCTGGATCTGATCCGTCGGACCGATCTGGATCTGATCCGTCGGACCGATCTTTCTTCCTTTTGAGTTTTAGCTTAAAGTTGAATCTGTTTTAACTTCAGAAGAAAAGTTAAATCTTGTTTTTAATAGTGAAATGGCATTTCTTTTTAAATATTAGAATTGTTTCAGCTTTAATTGTCTTTATAATATTATATATATATATATATATAAAATAATATACTGTAATACAATGTCATAGTATATCATTATATTAAAATAAATTAAATGATGTTTTATTGTGTCATTTTTCATCTCATTGATAAAACATCACAGCTTGAAGATTCCAAATAATATAAATAAAATAACACATTTAAATAATTAAATTAAGATAAAATAAAATGTTAATAAAGAATCTGTTACTGTTTTCAGTGAATCCTGTAATGACACATTTTAGATTTAAAGGAAATTAATATTTTTTTATGTAGACTTTTACCAACAATATAAATGATTTTTCTGGAGTACTTTGTCACTAAAATGCGTGCTGTGATTTAAATCCTCCAAATATTCCACTAAAATCCTGAAAACTCGCTTTTCTTTTTACTTCCGCTGCTTTTATTCTGAAGGCGTGTAGTCACACCTCGTGACTTCCGCTCGTTATGTAATATGTAAACAGTAAAGATGGCGGCCTCCTGTGTGCGCCGCGCCGTCCGCTGTCACATTCTGAACAGGTTCAGGTGTTCAGGAGGGCGCGAGACAGCGAGGGACTCACCTGGACAGAGAGACAGGTACAGAGAGAGAGACAGGGAGGGGCTCACCTGGGAGGTCAGTTTGTGTCCCACTCACCTGGACAGAGAGAGACAGAGAGACAGGTACAGAGAGGGTAGTAGACAGTATGCAGTACATCCTGATTGATGATGTAGTAGCAGCAGCAGCAACAGCAGTAGCAGTAGTAGTAGTAGTAGTAGTATTAGTAGCAGTAGTAGTAGTAGCAGTAGTAGTAGTAGTAGCAGTAGTAGTAGCAGTAGTAGTAGTAGTATTAGTAGCAGTAGTAGTAGTAGCAGTAGCAGTAGCAGTAGTAGTAGCAGTAGTAGTAGTAGTAGCAGTAGTAGTAGTAGCAGTAGCAGTAGCAGTAGCAGTAGTAGTATTAGTAGCAGTAGTAGTAGTAGCAGTAGTAGTAGTAGCAGTAGTATTAGTAGCAGTAGTAGTAGTAGTAGCAGTAGCAGTAGCAGTAGCAGTAGTAGTATTAGTAGCAGTAGTAGTAGTAGCAGTAGTAGTAGCAGCAGTAGCAGTAGCAGTAGCAGTAGTAGTATTAGTAGCAGTAGTAGTAGTAGCAGTAGTAGTAGTAGCAGTAGTATTAGTAGCAGTAGTAGTAGTAGCAGTAGCAG
>CAKAOJ020000447.1:167500-177500 GCA_916701645.2 Sebastolobus alascanus | reverse complement strand
TCAGCTGTTTCTGTCTTCACTGACTTCCTGTCTGTCTCCAGGACGATAACGCTGTCATCGAGATGTCTCTGAAACTCGCCACCATCTACGCCGAACAGAACAAGTAAGATCAAACTCTTGGAAGTTTCTGACCTCTGACCTCACTTCCTGTCAGACAGGTGACAGTGTGTGTGTGTGTGTGTGTGTGTGTGTGTGTGTGTGTGTGTGTGTGTGTGTGTGTTTGAGGGCGGAGCTTGCAGAGCACGGGTTCAGGTTCTGTACGGAGTCTCTGGAGGCCAAACTGCAGAAACAGAAGGAAACACCTGCAGAGGAGACCACAGGTGAGACTGAAGGGAACCTTTCATCTGGTCTCTACTGATCTGGTCTCTACTGATCTGGTCTCTACTGATCTGGTCTCTACTGATCTGGTCTGCACTGATCTGGTCTGCACTGATCTGGTCTCTACTGATCTGGTCTCTACTGATCTGGTCTCTACTGATCTGGTCTGCACTGATCTGGTCTCTATTGATCTGGTCTCTGCTGATCTGGTCTCTACTGATCTGGTCTGCACTGATCTGGTCTCTATTGATCTGGTCTCTGCTGATCTGGTCTCTACTGATCTGGTCTGCACTGATCTGGTCTCTACTGATCTGGTCTGCACTGATCTGGTCTCTACTGATCTGGTCTCTACTGATCTGGTCTGCACTGATCTGGTCTCTACTGATCTGGTCTGCACTGATCTGGTCTCTACTGATCTGGTCTCTACTGATCTGGTCTCTACTGATCTGGTCTGCACTGATCTGGTCTCTACTGATCTGGTCTCTACTGATCTGGTCTGCACTGATCTGGTCTCTACTGATCTGGTCTGCACTGATCTGGTCTCTACTGATCTGGTGTGCACTGATCTGGTCTGCACTGATCTGGTCTCTACTGATCTGGTCTCTACTGATCTGGTCTGCACTGATCTGGTCTCTACTGATCTGGTCTGCACTGATCTGGTCTCTACTGATCTGGTGTGCACTGATCTGGTCTGCACTGATCTGCACCTTCTAAAAAAGTCAAAGCATAGTATGGCCTAAAAATGTTAAAGAAAAATAACAAAACTTTAAAAACAAAGTGAAAGTATAGTTTGTCCTAAAAATGTAAAAAAATAATAAATAAAAAAAACTTCTAAAAAAAGTCAAAGTATGGTATGGCCTAAAAAAGTAGAAAAAAAGTATAACAAAGTGAAAGTATAGTATGTCCTAAAAATGTAAAAAAATAAAAAATAAAAAAAAGTATTCAAAAAAAGGCAAAGTATAGTATGTCCTAAAAATGTAAAAAAAAAATAAATAAAAAAAAGTCAAAGTATAGTATGTCCTAAAAATGTAAAAAAGTAAAAAAAAAGTATTCAAAAAAGTCAAAGTATAGTATGTCCTAAAAATGTAAAAAAATAAAAAATGAAAAAATAGTATTCAAAAAAGTCAAAGTATAGTATGTCCTAAAAATGTAAAAAACAAATGTAAAAAAAAAAAAAAAAAAAAGTCAAAGAATAGTATGTCCTAAAAATGTAAAAAAAAAATTAATAAAAAAAAGGATTTAAAAAAAGTCAAAGTATAGTATGTCCTAAAAATGTAAAAAAAAAAAAAAAATATTGAAAAAAGTCAAAGTATAGTATGTCCTAAAAATGTAAAAAAAAATTAATAAAAAAAAGGTTTTAAAAAAAGTCAAAGTATAGTATGTCCTGAAAATGTAAAAAACAAATGTAAAAAAAAAAAAAAAAAAAAGTCAAAGAATAGTATGTCCTAAAAATGTAAAAAAAAAATTAATAAAAAAAAGGTTTTAAAAAAAGTCAAAGTATAGTATGTCCTAAAAATGTAAAAAAAAAAAAAAAATATTAAAAAAAGTCAAAGTATAGTATGTCCTAAAAATGTTAAAAAAAAATTAATAAAAAAAAGGTTTTAAAAAAAGTCAAAGTATAGTATGTCCTAAAAATGTAAAAAAAAATTAATAAAAAAAAGGTTTTAAAAAAAGTCAAAGTATAGTATGTCCTGAAAATGTAAAAAAAAAAAAAAAAAAAAATAAAAAAATAAAAGTTTTAAGATAAAGCCAAAGTGTAGTTTGGCCTAAAAATGGGAAAAAAAAAATAAAAAAAAAAATAACAAAACTTAAAAAACAAAGTGAAAGTATAGTATGTCCTAAAAATGTAAAAAAAAAAAAAATAAAAAAAATATTAAAAAAAGTCAAAGTATAGTATGTCCTGAAAATGTAAAAAAAAAAATAAATAAAAAAAGTATTAAAAAAAGTCAAAGTATAGTATGTCCTAAAAATGTAAAAAAAATAAATAAATATTTAAAAAAAAAAGTATTAAAAAAAGTCAAAGTATAGCATGTCCTAAAAATTACAAAAAAAAAAATAAATAAAAAAAAGTTTAAAAAAAAGTTAAATTATAGTATGTCCTAAAAATGTAAAAAAAAAAAAAAAAAAAAAAAAGTGTTCAAAAAAGTGAAAGTATAGTATGTCCTAAAAATGTAAAAAAATAAAAAAAAGTATTCAAAAAAGTGAAAGTATAGTATGTCCTAAAAATGTAAAAAAATAAAAAATAAAAAAAAGTATTCAAAAAAGTCAAAGTATAGTATGTCCTAAAAATGTAAAAAAATAAAAAATAAAAAAAAAGTATTCAAAAAAGTCAAAGTATAGTATGTCCTAAAAATGTAAAAAAATAAAAAATGAAAAAATAGTATTCAAAAAAGTCAAAGTATAGTATGTCCTAAAAATTTAAAAAAAAAAGTTAAAAAAAAAAAAAAAAAAAAAGTCAAAGAATAGTATGTCCTAAAAATGTAAAAAAAAAATTAATAAAAAAAAGGATTTAAAAAAAGTCAAAGTATAGTATGTCCTAAAAATGTAAAAAAAAAAAAAAAAATATTAAAAAAGTCAAAGTATAGTATGTCCTAAAAATGTAAAAAAAAATTAATAAAAAAAAGGTTTTAAAAAAAGTCAAAGTATAGTATGTCCTGAAAATGTAAAAAACAAATGTAAAAAAAAAATTAAAAAAAGTCAAAGTATAGTATGTCCTGAAAATTTAAAAAAAAAAAAAAAAAAAAAAAGGTATTAAAAAAAGTCAAAGTATAGTATGTCCTAAAAATGTAAAAAAAAAAAAAATAAAAAAAAATATTAAAAAAAGTCAAAGTATAGTATGTCCTAAAAATGTAAAAAAATAAAAAAAAGTATTCAAAAAAGTGAAAGTATAGTATGTCCTAAAAATGTAAAAAAATAAAAAATAAAAAAAAGTATTCAAAAAAGTCAAAGTATAGTATGTCCTAAAAATGTAAAAAAATAAAAAATAAAAAAAAAGTATTCAAAAAAGTCAAAGTATAATATGTCCTAAAAATGTAAAAAAAAAAAAAAATATTAAAAAAAGTATTAAAAAAAGTTAAAGTATAGTATGTCCTAAAAATGTAAAAAAAATAAATAAATATTTAAAAAAAAAATTAAAAAAAGTCAAAGTATAGTATGTCCTAAAAATATTAAAAAAAAAATTAATGAAAAAAAGTTTTAAAAAAAGTCAAAGTATAGTATGTCCTAAAAATGTAAAAAAAAAATATTTAAAAAAAAAATTAAAAAAAGTCAAAGTATAGTATGTCCTAAAAATGTAAAAAAATAAAAAATAAAAAAAAAGTATTCAAAAAAGTCAAAGTATAGCATGTCCTAAAAATGTAAAAAAAAAATAAATAAAAAAAAGTTTTAAAAAAAGTCAAAGTATAGTATGCCCTAAAAATGTAAAAAAATAAAAAAAAAAGTATTCAAAAAAGTCAAAGTATAGTATGTCCTAAAAATGTAAAAAAAATAAATAAATATTTAAAAAAAAAATTAAAAAAAGTCAAAGTATAGTATGTCCTAAAAATGTAAAAAAAATAAATAAATATTTAAAAAAAAAATTAAAAAAAGTCAAAGTATAGTATGTCCTAAAAATATTAAAAAAAATAAATAAAAAAAAAGTTTAAAAAAAAGTCAAAGTATAGCATGTCCTAAAAATGTAAAAAAAAAATAAATAAAAAAAAGTTTTAAAAAAAGTCAAAGTATAATATGTCCTAAAAATGTAAAAAAAAAAAAAAAATATTAAAAAAAGTATTAAAAAAAGTTAAAGTATAGTATGTCCTAAAAATGTAAAAAAAAAAAAAATAAAAAAAAAGTATTAAAAAAAGTTAAAGTATAGCATGTCCTGAAAATGTAAAAAAAAATAAATAAAAAAAAAGTATTCAAAAAAGTCAAAGTATAGTGTGTTCTAAAAATGTAAAAAAAAAAAGTCAAACAATAGTATGTCTTAAAAATGTAAAAAAAAAATGTAAAAAAAAAAAAAAAAAAAAGTCAAACAATAGTATGTCCTAAAAATGTAAAAAAATAAAAAATAAAAAAAAAGTATTCAAAAAAGTCAAAGTATAGTATGTCCTAAAAATATGAAAAAAAAATAAATTAAAAAAAAGTTTTAAAAAAAGTCAAAGTATAGTATGTCCTGAAAATGTAAAAAAAAATAAATAAAAAAAAGTATTCAAAAAAGTCAAAGTATAGTGTGTTCTAAAAATGTAAAAAAAAAATGTCAAAGAATAGTATGTCTTAAAAATGTAAAAAACAAATGTAAAGAAAAAAAAAAAAAAAAGTCAAAGAATAGTATGTCCTAAAAATGTAAAAAAATAAAAAATAAAAAAAAAGTATTCAAAAAAGTCAAAGTATAGTATGTCCTAAAAATGTAAAAAAAAAAAAAATAAAAAAAATATTAAAAAAAGTCAAAGTATAGTATGTCCTGAAAATGTACAAAAAAAAAAAAAAAAGTTTTAAAAAAAGTCAAAGTATAGCATGTCCTGAAAATGTAAAAAAAAATAAATAAAAAAAAAGTATTCAAAAAAGTCAAAGTATAGTGTGTTCTAAAAATGTAAAAAAAAAATGTCAAACAATAGTATGTCTTAAAAATGTAAAAAAAAAATGTAAAAAAAAAAAAAAAAAAAAATCAAACAATAGTATGTCCTAAAAATGTAAAAAAATAAAAAAAAAGTATTCAAAAAAGTCAAAGTATAGTATGTCCTAAAAATATGAAAAAAAAATAAATTAAAAAAAAGTTTTAAAAAAAGTCAAAGTATAGTATGTCCTGAAAATGTAAAAAAAAATAAATAAAAAAAAAGTATTCAAAAAAGTCAAAGTATAGTGTGTTCAAAAAATGTAAAAAAAAAATGTCAAAGAATAGTATGTCTTAAAAATGTAAAAAACAAATGTAAAAAAAAAAAAAAAAAATTCAAAAGAAAAGTAGTCCTAAAAATAAAAAAAATAAAAAAAAAAAAAAATTATTCAAAAAATTCAAGTATAGTATGTCCTAAAAATGTAAAAAAAAAAAAAAAAAGTTTTAAAAAAATTCAAAGTATAGTATTTCATAAAAATGTAAAAAAAAAAAAAAATATTTAAAAAAAAAAAAAAAGTGAAAGTATAGTATGTCCTAAAAATATGAAAAAAAAATAAATAAAAAAAACGTTTTAAAAAAAGTCAAAGTATAGCATGTCCTGAAAATGTAACAAAAAAATAAATAAAAAAAAGTATCAAAAAATCAAAGTATAGTGTGTTCTAAAAATGTAAAAAAAAAATGTCAAAGAATATGATGTTCTTAAAAATGTACAAACAAATGTAAAGAAAAAAACTAAAAAAAAGTCAAAGTATAGTATGTCCTAAAAATATTAAAAAAAATAAATAAAAAAAAAGTTTAAAAAAAAGTCAAAGTATAGCATGTCCTAAAAATGTCAAAAAAAAATAAATAAAAAAAAGTTTTAAAAAAAGTCAAAGTATAATATGTCCTAAAAATGTAAAAAAAAAAAAAAAATATTAAAAAAAGTATTAAAAAAAGTTAAAGTATAGTATGTCCTAAAAATGTAAAAAAAAAAAAAATAAAAAAAAAGTATTAAAAAAAGTTAAAGTATAGTATGTCCTAAAAATGTAAAAAAAAAAAAAAAAAAAAAAAGTATTAAATAAAGTCAAAGTATATTATGTCCTAAAAATGTGAAAAAAAAAAAAAAAAAAAGTATTAAATAAAGTCAAAGTATAGTATGTCCTAAAAATGTGAAAAAAAATAAATAAAAAAAAAGTTTAAAAAAAAGTCAAAGTATAGCATGTCCTAAAAATGTAAAAAAAAAATAAATAAAAAAAAGTATTAAAAAAAGTTAAAGTATAGTATGTCCTAAAAATGTAAAAAAAAAAAAAAAAAAAAAAAAGTATTAAATAAAGTCAAAGTATAGTATGTCCTAAAAATGTGAAAACAAAAAAAAAAAAAAAGTATTAAATAAAGTCAAAGTATAGTATGTCCTAAAAATGTAAAAAAAAAAAAAAAAAAAAAAAAAAAAAAAGTCAAAGTATAGCATGTCCTAAAAATGTAAAAAAAAAATAAATAAAATTTTTTTTTAAAAAAAGTCAAAGTATAGTATGTCCTGAAAACCTTCTAAAAAAAGTCAAAGCATAGTATGGCCTAAAAAAGTATAACAAAGTGAAAGTATAGTATGGCCTAAAAAAGTAAAAAAATAATAAATAAAAAAAACCCTTCTAAAAAAAGTGAAAGTGTAGTATGTCCTAAAAATGTAAAAAGAAAGAAAAAAAAAAAAATAACAAAAGTTTAAAAACAAAGTGAAAGTATAGTATGTCCTAAAAATGTAAAAAAATAATAAATAAAAAAAACCTTCTAAAAAAAGTCAAAGTATAGTGTGGACTAAAAAAGTAAAAAAATAAATAAAAAATAAATAACAAAAGTTTAAAAACAAAGTGAAAGTATAGTATTGCCTAAAAATGTAGAAAAAATAAAAAATAAAATAAAAAAAGTTTTAAGATTAATCCAAAGTGTAGTATGTCCTAAAAATTTAGAAAAAAAGTGTGAGAAAGTCAAAATATAGTATTGCCTAAAAATGTAAAAAAAAAAAAACTTAAAAAAAAATAAAAGTATAGTATTTCCTAAAAAAGTAACAAAAATGCAAAATGAATAAAAAATAAATAAAAAAGTCAAGTATAGTATGTCCTAAAAATGCAAAAAAAACAAAAAAACTTACTGTCAAAATATAGCATGCCCTAAAAAAAAATAAAAAAAAAATAAAAGAAAACAAAAAAAGTTAAAAAAAAAAAAAAAAAAGCCAAAGTATACTATGGCTTTAATAGACCTAATATGTAAAAAATGTTAAAAATATAAATAAAAAAAATTTTAAAGTATAGTATGTCCTTCAAAAAGTTTTAAAAAAAAATAAATAAATAAAAAAAAACTTTAATAAAAAGTCAAAGTATAGTATTGACTAAAAAAGTAAAAATATATAAGAAAAAAAATTTCAAAATAAGACAAAGTATAGTATGTCCTAAAAATGTAATAAAATATAAATAAAAAAAAACATCTAAAAAAAGTGAAAGCAAAGTATGGCCTAAAAAAGTAGAAAAAAAGTATAACAAAGTCAAAGTATATTATGTCCTAAAAAAGTTAAAAAAATAAAAAAAAGTTTAAAAAAAAAGTCAAAGTATAGTTTGTCCTAAAAATGTAATAAAATATAAATTAAAAAAAAGTTTTAAAAAAAGTCAAAGTATAGTATATCCTAAAAAATAAAAAAAGTTAAAAAAAAGTCACGGTATAGTATGCCCTAACAATGTAAAAAAAAATAAATAAATAAAAGAAGATTTAAAAAAAAGTTAAACGTCTGACGGCTGCTCTCCTCCCTCAGTAGTCTCCTCCTCCCTCAGTAGTCTCCTCCTCCCTCAGTAGTCTCCTCCTCCCTCAGTAGTCTCCTCCTCCCTCAGCAGTCTCCTCCTCCCTCAGTAGTCTCCTCCCTCAGTAGTCTCCTCCTCCCTCAGTAGTCTCCTCCTCCCTCAGTAGTCTCCTCCTCCCTCAGCAGTCTCCTCCTCCCTCAGCAGTCTCCTCCTCCCTCAGTAGTCTCCTCCTCCCTCAGTAGTCTCCTCCTCCCTCAGCAGTCTCCTCCTCCCTCAGTAGTCTCCTCCTCCCTCAGTAGTCTCCTCCTCCCTCAGTAGTCTCCTCCTCCCTCAGTAGTCTCCTCCTCCCTCAGTAGTCTCCTCCCTCAGTAGTCTCCTCCTCCTTCAGTAGTCTCCTCCTCCCTCAGTAGTCTCCTCCTCCCTCAGTAGTCTCCTCCTCCCTCAGTAGTCTCCTCCTCCCTCAGTAGTCTCCTCCCTCAGTAGTCTCCTCCTCCCTCAGTAGTCTCCTCCTCCCTCAGCAGTCTCCTCCTCCCTCAGTAGTCTCCTCCCTCAGTAGTCTCCTCCTCCCTCAGTAGTCTCCTCCTCCCTCAGTAGTCTCCTCCTCCCTCAGCAGTCTCCTCCTCCCTCAGCAGTCTCCTCCTCCCTCAGTAGTCTCCTCCCTCAGTAGTCTCCTCCTCCCTCAGTAGTCTCCTCCCTCAGTAGTCTCCTCCTCCCTCAGTAGTCTCCTCCTCCCTCAGCAGTCTCCTCCTCCCTCAGTAGTCTCCTCCTCCCTCAGTAGTCTCCTCCTCCCTCAGTAGTCTCCTCCTCCCTCAGTAGTCTCCTCCTCCCTCAGCAGTCTCCTCCTCCCTCAGTAGTCTCCTCCTCCCTCAGTAGTCTCCTCCTCCCTCAGTAGTCTCCTCCTCCCTCAGTAGTCTCCTCCTCCCTCAGTAGTCTCCTCCTCCCTCAGTAGTCTCCTCCTCCCTCAGTAGTCTCCTCCTCCCTCAGTAGTCTCCTCCTCCCTCAGAGGGATCGTGACTCAGTTCTGTCCACTGTTGAGCTCACTTCCTGTAGCATTGTGGAATTAGCAAGCTAGCTAGCTAACTATCCAGTCGCTAAATGAGTAAAATTGAACAACTTCAGTTCAGTCAAACTTCAAAACATCAATACAGTGAGACAGGTAGAGAGACAGACAGGTAGAGAGACAGACAGGTAGAGAGGCAGACAGGTAGAGAGACAGACAGGTAGAGAGACAGACAGGTAGAGAGACAGACAGGTACTTATAGAAAGATGTTGTTGTGGTCTTCAGAGGAGCAGGAGGCTCTGAGGAAGGAGACTCATCTCCTGCTCGGTCTGTGTTTGGACTCGCGGGCTCGATACCGAGCATCAACGCTGCACCTGAACCAGGCCGGACAGGACTACCAGAACGCCCTGAACATCTGCCGCCAGGAGCAGGGAGACGCACACCCACAGGTAGGACAACAGGTAGACACACCCACAGGTAGGACAACAGGAAGACACACCCACAGGTAGGACAACAGGTAGACACACACCCACAGGTAGGACAACAGGTAGACACACCCACAGGTAGGACAACAGGTAGACATACCCACAGGTAGGACAACAGGTAGACACACACCCACAGGTAGGACAACAGGTAGACACACCCACAGGTAGGACAACAGGAAGACACACCCACAGGTAGGACAACAGGTAGACACACACCCACAGGTAGGACAACAGGTAGACACACCCACAGGTAGGACAACAGGAAGACACACCCACAGGTAGGACAACAGGAAGACACACCCACAGTTAGGACAACAGGTAGACACACCCACAGGTAGGACAACAGGTAGACACACCCACAGGTAGGACAACAGGTAGACACACCCACAGGTAGGACAACAGGTAGACACACACCCACAGGTAGGACAACAGGTAGACACACCCACAGGTAGGACAACAGGTAGACACACCCACAGGTAGAACAACAGGAAGACACACCCACAGGTAGGACAACAGGTAGACACACACCCACAGGTAGGACAACAGGTAGACACACCCACAGGTAGGACAACAGGTAGACACACATCCACAGGTAGGACAACAGGTAGACACACACCCACAGGTAGGACAACAGGAAGACACACCCACAGGTAGGACAACAGGAAGACACACCCACAGGTAGGACAACAGGTAGACACACACCCACAGGTAGGACAACAGGTAGACACACCCACAGGTAGGACAACAGGGAGACACACCCACAGTTAGGACAACAGGAAGACACACCCACAGGTAGGACAACAGGTAGACACACCCACAGGTAGGACAACAGGAAGACACACCC
>CAKAOJ020000447.1:125000-157500 GCA_916701645.2 Sebastolobus alascanus | reverse complement strand
GGACCTGCAGGGGTTCTTGAGGAGGTTCCAGTCACCCTTTAGGGACCTGCAGGGGTTCCTGAGGAGGTTCCAGTCACCCTTTAGGGACCTGCAAGGGTTCTTGAGGAGGTTTACCATGTTTTTGTAAGGGTTTTCACCATCTTCAGGACGTTCTAGAAGTTGCTGAGAGGGTTCCTAAAGTTCTAGCTCATGGGGAGTTTTAAGGGTCCATTACAGGGTTTTAGCATATTTATGAGAAGGTTCTTGGGGTCTGTTAAGTTGTTTCAGGGGTTCTTGAGGAGGTTCCAGTCGGCCTTTAGGGACCTGCAGGGGTTCTTGAGGAGGTTCCAGTCTTCCTTTAGCGACCTGAAGGGGTTCTTGAGGAGGTTCCAGTCACCCTTTAGGGACCTGCAGGGGTTCTTGAGGAGGTTCCAGTCACCCTTTAGCTACCTGAAAGGGTTCTTGAGGAGGTTCCAGTCACCCTTTAGGGACCTGCAGGGGTTCTTGAGGAGGTTCCAGTCTTCCTTTAGAGACCTGCAGAGGTTGTTTGGAGGTTCCAGTCACCCTTTAGCGACCTGAAGGGGTTCTTGAGGAGGTTCCAGTCACCCTTTAGCGACCTGAAGGGGTTCTTGAGGAGGTTCCAGTCACCCTTTAGGGACCTGCAGGGGTTCTTGAGGAGGTTCCAGTCACCCTTTAGGGACCTGCAGGGGTTCTAGAAGAGGTTCCAGTCATCCTTTAGGGACCTGCAGGGGTTCTTGAGGAGGTTCCAGTCACCCTTTAGGGACCTGCAGGGGTTCTTGAGGAGGTTCCAGTCACCCTTTAGCGACCTGAAGGGGTTCTTGAGGAGGTTCCAGTCACCCTTTAGGGACCTGCAGGGGTTCTTGAGGAGGTTCCAGTCACCCTTTAGGGACCTGCAGGGGTTCTTGAGGAGGTTCCAGTCACCCTTTAGGGACCTGCAGGGGTTCTTGAGGAGGTTCCAGTCACCCTTTAGCGACCTGAAGGGGTTCTTGAGGAGGTTCCAGTCACCCTTTAGGGACCTGCAGGGGTTCTTGAGGAGGTTCCAGTCACCCTTTAGGGACCTGCAGGGGTTCTTGAGGAGGTTCCAGTCGCCCTTTAGGGACCTGCAGTAATTACATTCATTAATATTGTTTTCCCGCTGCAGATCACCGTCACTTTTCTCCCCACGTCCATCACCCTCTGTCCAAACCGCCCGCTGACAGCAGGAGGAGGAGGACCAATGAGGGGAGGCGAGGCTCCGCCCCTAACACTGCAGCCACCATAGAGGAAGACCAGGAGGAAGAGGAGGGCGAGGAAGAGTCCTACAGTCAGAAAGATGGAGAGGAGGGGCGAACGACCACGCCCACCAGGTGAGTAACACACCTGACAGGTTCTAATACTGGATCTATCTCTTTCTCTTTTCAATCCACTTAAGGTGTAACTCCTCCCCTTCACAGTGACCCAACAACCATGGCGTCCAATCACAACGGTCTCTCACCTGCTTACATCGTGACGAGCGTTGCCGCTGACGACGCTGACGAGGCTGAAACGCTGATGTCTATCGACCTGGATGGCATCAAGAGTCAGTAAACCTGCTTCAAACTTTATAGACAACTTTACATTTAATGTACATTTAACAGACTGTCCCGTGGAGGGTGCTGCATCACGCCAGGGTTTATTTCACTACAATGACCGACTCGCTGTACGTTATCACACTTATTACACGGCTACTTACTGAAGAAATCAATAATCTGACATAAAAATGATCCTCCAGAGTCTGACATGTGTCCATAGCAACGGTCTGTTATACGTAGCAACGGTCTGTTATACATAGCAACGGTCTGTTATACGTAGCAATGATCTGCTATACGTAGCAACGATCTGTTATACGTAGCAACGGTCTGTTATACATGGCAACGGTCTGTTATACGTAGCAACGGTCTGTTATACGTAGCAACGATCTGTTAAACGTGGCAACGGTCTGTTATACGTAGCAACGGTCTGTTGTACGTAGCAACGGTCTGTTATACGTAGCAACGGTCTGTTATACATGGCAACGGTCTGTTATACGTAGCAACGGTCTGTTATACGTAGCAACGGTCTGTTATAGGTAGCAACGGTCTGCTATACATAGCAACGGTCTGTTATACGTAGCAACGGTCTGTTATACATAGCAACGGTCTGTTATAGGTAGCAACGGTCTGCTATACATAGCAACGGTCTGTTATACGTAGCAACGGTCTGTTATACGTAGCAACGGTCTGTTTTAGGTAGCAACGGTCTGCTATACATAGCAACGGTCTGTTAAAAATAGCAACGGTCTGTTAAACATAGAAACGGTCTGTTATAAAGAAATAACAGATCGCAGAACGCCGTGGTTGACCAATCAGAATCAAGTATTCAACACAGCCGTGTAATAAACCTCAATAATTACATGTAACTTAACATAAAACACTATTTATAACTTTACACTTTAGATAACATATCTGTACATTCACCATAATGCTTTATATGTAACTTCATGTACAACTTTACACTTTAAATATATATTTGATATTTGAACACTTTTACTTTATTTCACGGGGCGTTTAGGGACTAACATGATCACGGGGCGTTCAGGAACTGACATGATCACGGGGCGTTCAGGAACTGACATGATCACGGGGCGTTCAGGAACTGACATGATCACGGGGCGTTCAGGAACTGACATGATCACGGGGCGTTCAGGGACCATCTGGTCAACATGTTGATGTGTTTATGACCAGATATCTGCAGAACTGAAGACGCCTCAGCTGTGTTTACTAATAATCAGCTAATGTTAGCGTGCTAACATGTTAAGTTAAGGTGGTGAACATGGTAAACATCAGCTAATGTTAGCATGTTAGCATGTAAGCATTGTCATTGTGAGTACAGTGTCTCAGAGCTCCCAGCATGCACTGGGGCACAGTCTGGGTGTTTTGGAGACAAACTGAAGGAATGTTTCCAACATGAAAGAGCTTTCTGTCACGTCTTGATCTTCATCATGTGACCGGAACACAATGCTGCCGTCCCACACGCCGAGCCCACGGCCTCTATCTATTGTTACAGTGTGTGCTTCTGGTCCTGGTCCTGGTTCTGGTCCTGGTCTCTGTGCTGCTGGTGATCCGGTTCTTCTTGTTATTGAATGTTTGTAGTTTGAGCGACTGAAGGCTGAAGGTCTCAGTGAGTACTCACCTTTCTGTCTGTCTGTTTCAGTATCTGCTGATGGACACACCTGTCTCTACCTGTCTCTTTATGGACCTGTCTCTACCTGTCTCTTTATGGTCCTGTCTCTTTATGGACCTGTCTCTACCTGTCTCTTTATGGTCCTGTCTCTTTATGGACCTGTCTCTACCTGTCTCTTTATGGTCCTGTCTCTTTATGGACCTGTCTCTACCTGTCTCTTTATGGACCTGTCTCTACCTGTCTCTTTATGGACCTGTCTCTACCTGTCTCTTTATGGACCTGTCTCTACCTGTCTCTTTATGGACCTGTCTCTACCTGTCTCTTTATGGTCCTGTCTCTTTATGGACCTGTCTCTACCTGTCTCTTTATGGACCTGTCTCTTTATGGACCTGTCTCTACCTGTCTCTTTATGGACCTGTCTCTACCTGTCTCTTTATGGACCTGTCTCTACCTGTCTCTTTATGGACCTGTCTCTTTATGGACCTGTCTCTACCTGTCTCTTTATGGACCTGTCTCTTTATGGACCTGTCTCTACCTGTCTCTTTATGGACCTGTCTCTTTATGGACCTGTCTCTTTATGGACCTGTCTCTACCTGTCTCTTTATGGACCTGTCTCTACCTTTCTCTTTATGGACCTGTCTCTACCTGTCTCTTTATGGACCTGTCTCTACCTGTCTCTTTATGGACCTGTCTCTACCTTTCTCTTTATGGACCTGTCTCTACCTGTCTCTTTATGGACCTGTCTCTACCTGTCTCTTTATGGACCTGTCTCTTTATGGACCTGTCTCTTTATGGTCCTGTCTCTACCTGTCTCTTTATGGTCCTGTCTCTTTATGGACCTGTCTCTACCTGTCTCTTTATGGACCTGTCTCTTTATGGACCTGTCTCTACCTGTCTCTTTATGGACCTGTCTCTACCTTTCTCTTTATGGACCTGTCTCTACCTGTCTCTTTATGGACCTGTCTCTACCTGTCTCTTTATGGACCTGTCTCTACCTGTCTCTTTATGGACCTGTCTCTACCTTTCTCTTTATGGACCTGTCTCTACCTGTCTCTTTATGGACCTGTCTCTTTATGGACCTGTCTCTACCTGTCTCTTTATGGACCTGTCTCTTTATGGACCTGTCTCTACCTGTCTCTTTATGGTCCTGTCTCTACCTGTCTCTTTATGGACCTGTCTCTTCAAGGACCTGTCTCTTTATGGACCTGTCTCTACCTGTCTCTTTATGGACCTGTCTCTACCTGTCTCTTTATGGTCCTGTCTCTACCTGTATGGACCTGTCTCTACCTTTCTCTTTATGGACCTGTCTCTACCTGTCTCTTTATGGACCTGTCTCTACCTGTCTCTTTATGGACCTGTCTCTACCTGTCTCTTTATGGACCTGTCTCTTTATGGACCTGTCTCTACCTGTCTCTTTATGGACCTGTCTCTACCTGTCTCTTTATGGACCTGTCTCTACCTGTCTCTTTATGGACCTGTCTCTACCTGTCTCTTTATGGACCTGTCTCTACCTGTCTCTTTATGGACCTGTCTCTTTATGGACCTGTCTCTACCTGTCTCTTTATGGACCTGTCTCTACCTTTCTCTTTATGGACCTGTCTCTACCTGTCTCTTTATGGTCCTGTCTCTACCTGTCTCTTTATGGACCTGTCTCTACCTGTCTCTTTATGGACCTGTCTCTACCTTTCTCTTTATGGACCTGTCTCTACCTGTCTCTTTATGGTCCTGTCTCTACCTGTCTCTTTATGGACCTGTCTCTTTATGGACCTGTCTCTACCTGTCTCTTTATGGACCTGTCTCTACCTGTCTCTTCATGGACCTGTCTCTTTATGGACCTGTCTCTTTATGGACCTGTCTCTTCAAGGACCTGTCTCTTTATGGACCTGTCTCTACCTGTCTCTTTAGAGATGGTAGAGGTGACAGGTAGAGGGCGCCGGTCAGCTGACTCTCAAAGCTGGGTTGTGATTGGCTGTTTGTGTTTCCAGGAATGATGTGAAAACGTCCTGTTTCAGAGAAAATCTAATTTTCACAGAAACATGAAACTGGCCTGCTGATTACTGCGTGATGCTGATTGGATGTATGTGTGTGTGTGTGTGTGTGTGTGTGTGTGTGTGTGTGTGTGTGTGTGTGTGTACGTGTGTGTGTGTGTGTGTGTACGTGTGTGTGTGTGTGTGTGTGTGTGTGTGTGTGTGTGTGTGTGTACGTGTGTGTGTGTGTGTGTGTGTGTGTGTGTGTGTGTGTGTGTGTGTGTGTGTGTGTGTGTGTGTGTGTGTGAGCTGATTGGATGATCCTCGTCTTACAGGTTCTTCTATTCTATTATACTGAAGTTCAGTCGAGCCTGAAACTCTGTTAGACGGCAGAAAGTTCCCATGAGACCACAGAGAGAGAGAGTGAGTGAGTCTGGTTCTAACCTCTGACCTCTGACCCCCATCCCACACTCATGCCCCGCCCCCTCAGGTCACCGATTGGACGACGTTCCAGCGGTGCGGCGTCACTTGGTGCGGCGGAGCTCCAGAGGGCCGATCGTCCACGCCACCAAAGATCTGATCGGCGTCCGAACGCCGTCCCACCTCCACCCGGACCACACGCCTCATGAGGTCAGCTGCTCTCACTGCTCTCAGATCAGCTAGCTGCCTCCAGTTCAACTCCAGCTTAATCTGTTTTCATCTCTTACTGGTAGACGTCATTGAACCAGCCTTACTGGAGGCTTTAGTGGGAGCTGCTCAGTGGTGACAACGTAAAACTGAAATCAGAAGATTTTTCAATTGAAGTTCTGAACTGAGTTTTTTCTGCTAGATAAACATGTTGAAGACACTCAGAGATTAAAGGTTAAACTGATATCTGACACAGAACAAGAGGATTTATACTTTTATGTGATTTAATGAACTTGGTGTGAACAGCAGCAGACGACAATAACAGGAGAAACGTCCAAAATGAGGCTGATGGGACGGACGAAAGACGAGACGAGAGTCTGAGCAGGTTAATCCTGGTGGTATTATGAATGGTGACGAACTGGACTTAATCAGGGAGAAAGAGAGACACACAGGTAGAGACAGACAGGTAGAGTCAGACAGGTAGAGACAGACAGGTAGAGACAGACAGGTGGAGACAGACAGGTAGAGGGAGGTAACCTCTGAGGTCCCTCTCTCTCTCCGTCAGTGTGTTCTGGTCTTCAGAATGGTCGGTTTGGACGTGAGGAGTCGACAGAGTAAGGTACCAGCTGATTTATCCTGGTTTAGTCTGGGTTATCTACCCATTGTCTGGTTTAGTCTGGGTTATTTTTCCATAGTCTGGTTTGGTCCGGGTTATCTCTCCATAGTCTGGTTTGGTCCGGGTTGTCTTTCCATAGTCTGGTTTGGTTCGGGTTATCTTTCCATAGTCTGGTTTGGTCCGGGTTGTCTTTCCATTGTCTGGTTTGTTCTGGGTTATCTTTCCATAGTCTGGTTTGGTCCGGGTTATCTTTCCATAGTCTGGTTTGGTTTGGTCCGGTCTACTTAAGTTTAACTTTGCTTGGTTCTGTTTTCCATGTTTAGCCCGGTTTGTCCTGGTTGAACCAGATATCTCGGTTTATCCAGATTTCTGACGTCATTTAGCCTGAAGTGTATTTTAACCAGATTTGGAGAACTTTATCCTGGATTGGTTCTAGTTAGTCCAGTTCAGTGTATGTGTATCTCACTGTGATGACTGTCTGGTCTAGACCGGGTTTTTTGGTGGGTTGGTTGGTTGGTTGGTTGGTTGGTTGGTTGGTTGGTGGTTTGGTGGGTTGGTTGGTTGGTTGGCTGGTTGGTTTGTTGGTTTGTTGGTTGGTTGGTTGGTTTGTTGGTTGGTGGGTTAGTTGGTTGGTGGGTTGGTGGGTTGGTTGGTTGGTTGGTTAGTTGTTTGGTTGGTTGGTTGGTGGGTTGGCTGGTTGGTGGGTTGGTGGGTTAGTTGGTTGGTGGGTTGGTGGGTTGGTTGGTTGGTTGGTGGGTTGGTGGGTTGGTGGGTTGGTTGGTTGGTTGGTGGGTTGGTGGATTGGTAGGTTGGTTGGTTGGTTAGTTGGTTGGCTGGTTGGCTGGTTGGTTGGTTGGTTAGTTGTTTGGTTGGTTCGTTGGTGGGTTGGTGGGTTGGTGGGTTGGTGGGTTGGTGGGTTGGTTGGTGGGTTGGCTGGTTGGTTGGTTAGTTGGTTGGTTGGTTGGTGGGTTGGCTGGTTGGTTGGTTAGTTGGTTGGTTGGTTGGTGGGTTGGTGGGTTGGTTGGTTGGTTGGTTAGTTGGTTGGTTGGTTGGTGGGTTGGTGGGTTGGTTGGTTAGTTGTTTGGTTGGTTGGTTGGTGGGTTGGTGGGTTGGTGGGTTGGTTGGTTGGTTGGTTAGTTGTTTGGTTGGTTGGTTGGTGGGTTGGCTGGTTAGTTGATTAGTTGGTTGGTTGGTTGGTGGGTTGGTTGGTTGGTTGGTTGGTTAGTTGTTTGGTTGGTGGGTTGGTGGTTTGGTGGGTTGGTGGGTTGGTGGTTTAGGGAATGAATGTAAGTCAGTGTAACGTCCTCCTCAGAGACCGAGACCAGTATCTGTGTGGTTCCAGGTGTTTGTGGAGCTGAATGAGCTGGTGATCGACAGGAACCAGGAGCTGCAGTGGAGGGAGACGGCTCGATGGATCAAGTTTGAGGAGGAGGTGGAGGAGGAGACGGAGCGCTGGGGGAGACCTCACATCGCCTCCCTGTCCTTCCGCTCGCTGCTAGAGCTCCGAAAGACCATCTCCCACGGTGAGGAGGAGGCTCTGCTGCACATCACCACAGTTTAATCTGCCCTTAATTTACCTTTAATTTCCCCTGAAAACACACAAACAACTGAACATAAACCGGTGTGTTTGTAGCCAGAGATCCTTCATTTCTCCTTTAATGTGAAAAACTAAACCCCTTAAAAACACCTTAACTTGAAAAGCTCTTAATGAACATATGAAGTAGATTTTAAGGGCTTCATGACTTTCCCCTTAATGAACACATGAATGTGAAATATTTGACATTTCCATGAATGATGAGTTTAAGGTGTTTTTAAGGTTCCGCTGCTAAGAGAGCGATCCAGTGATGACGTGTTTCTGTAGTCCAACAGGAAGTTAACATCGCCATGGTTCCCTCCACTAACAGCCAATAGAGAGCCGGCGGACCTCATGGGACCTTATTTAGGAAAGAGTATGAATGGTAGTCAACGGAGAGAGATAAATATTTATTTGATCCCGTTTGAATCACACAGATGATGTTTCAAGTCCAGAAAGTCTCCGTTTGTCCTGACGGCTTTTCAGGGTTCACCACAGTTTATGGACTAATAAACGGACACATTTCTAGATTATAATACACTGTTTTTTGAACGATTATCTTCACAGTTTAAGGGTTTTTTATGGGGTAAAAATTCCTTAATATTTACCAAATAACATGGCAACCATCCCTGTATTCTCACCATGATTGAAAGATTAAGGACCTGTTTAATGGATAAATTAAGGGATGTTTCCCCATATATTACAATCCATTCTTCACCTGACTGGAGAGAAACCACCAGAGAGACGAGAGGAGATGATGTCATTTAAGGGTTTTATAGAGTCCTCGAGCTCCTGGAAGAGTGATGAAGACGTTTGCATGAAGAGCCTTAAAAGCATAGAAATAGAATAGGAGTAGAATGGACATTCAAATCAGCGTAGCAGGATGGTCAGAGCAGCCGCCATATTTATGTGTACTGATGTTGGCGTGACAATGGGCGGGACGTTTAAAACAACAGCGTGTGCGTCTAGTGTGTGTGCGTAGTGGAGCCGCCATGATGAAAACATATCTGAGCTGTCCTTAACGGACGACTCAGTGACCTCCGCTGTCGGCTTAGCGGTGGAACAACACGCTTCACATTGTGTGTGATGTCATTGCGTTGTCAGTGTGTGATGTCATGGCGTTGTCAGTGTGTGATGTCATGGCGTTGTCAGTGTGTGCTGTCATGGCGTTGTCAGTGTGTGATGTCATGGCGTTGTCAGTGTGTGATGTCATGGCGTTGTCAGTGTGTGATGTCATGGCGTTGACAGTGTGTGATGTCATGGCGTTGTGTCCTCAGGCGCCGTGCTCCTGGACCTGAAGCAGCGGACTCTGCCGGGGATCGCTCAGCAGGTGGTGGAGCAGATGGTGATCTCAGATCAGATTAAAGCTGAAGACCGAGCCAACGTCCTCCGAGCTCTGCTGCTCAGACACAGGTTCAGAATTCATCCCTTCATCCACTGATTCATCCATTCATCCACTGATTCATCCCTTCATCCACTGATTCATCCCTTCATCCACTGATTCATCCATTCATCCACTGATTCATCCCTTCATCCACTGATTCATCCCTTCATCCACTGATTCATCCATTCATCCACTGATTCATCCCTTCATCCACTGATTCATCCATTCATCCACTGATTCATCCCTTCATCCACTGATTCATCCATTCATCCACTGATTCATCCCTTCATCCACTGATTCATCCCTTCATCCACTGATTCATCCATTCATCCACTGATTCATCCCTTCATCCACTGATTCATCCATTCATCCACTGATTCATCCCTTCATCCACTGATTCATCCCTTCATCCACTGATTCATCCATTCATCCACTGATTCATCCACTGATTCATCCCTTCATCCACTGATTCATCCCTTCATCCACTGAGTCATCCATTCATCCACTGATTCATCCATTCATCCACTGATTCTTCCATTCATCCACTGATTCATCCATCCATCCACTGATTCATCCATCCATCCACTGATTCATCCATTCATCCACTGATTCATCCCTTCATCCACTGATTCATCCCTTCATCCACTGATTCATCCATTCATCACTGATTCATCCCTTCATCCACTGATTCATCCCTTCATCTACTGATTCATCCCTTCATCCACTGATTCATCCCTTCATCCACTGATTCATCCCTTCATCCACTGATTCATCCCTTCATCCACTGATTCATCCATCCATCCACTGATTCATCCCTTCATCCACTGATTCATCCCTTCATCCACTGATTCATCCCTTCATCCACTGATTCATTCATCCACTGATTCATCCATCCATCCACTGATTCATCCATCCATCCACTGATTCATCCATCCATCCACTGATTCATCCATTCATCCATCCATCCCTTCATCCACTGATTCATCCCTTCATCCACTGATTCATCCATCCATCCACTGATTCATCCCTTCATCCACTGATTCATCCATCCATCCACTGATTCATCCATTCATCCATCCATCCCTTCATCCACTGATTCATCCCTTCATCCACTGATTCATCCCTTCATCCACTGATTCATCCATTCATCCATTGATTCATCCATTCATCCACTGATTCATCCATTCATCCACTGTCTCATCCCTTCATCCACTGATTCATCCCTTCATCCACTGATTCATCCATTCATCCACTGATTCATCCCTTCATCCACTGATTCATCCCTTCATCCACTGATTCATCCATTCATCCACTGATTCATCCCTTCATCCACTGATTCATCCCTTCATCCACTGATTCATCCATTCATCCACTGATTCATCCCTTCATCCACTGATTCATCCCTTCATCCACTGATTCATCCCTTCATCCACTGATTCATCCATCCATCCACTGATTCATCCATCCATACACTGATTCATTCATCCATCCACTGATTCATCCATTCATCCACTGATTCATCCATTCATCCACTGATTCATCCCTTCATCCACTGATTCATCCATCCATCCACTGATTCATCCATCCATCCACTGATTCATCCCTTCATCCACTGATTCATCCATTCATCCACTGATTCATCCATCCATCCACTGATTCATCCATTCATCCACTGATTCATCCATCCATCCACTGATTCATCCATTCATCCACTGATTCATCCATCCATCCACTGATTCATCCATCCATCCACTGATTCATCCCTTCATCCACTGATTCATCCCTTCATCCACTGATTCATCCCTTCATCCACTGATTCATCCCTTCATCCACTGATTCATCCATCCATCCACTGATTCATCCATCCATACACTGATTCATCCATTCATCCATCCATCCCTTCATCCACTGATTCATCCCTTCATCCACTGATTCATCCCTTCATCCTGTGTTGGTTGTTCTCATCAGTCATCCCAGTGATGAGAAAGATCACAGCTCGTTCAACAAGAACATCTCTGCAGCCAACATGGCCGCCCTGATGGACAGACACAGCGGCCAATCAGAGCCCTCCATCATTCTGACCAATCACAGAGAGGCTGACGGAGACAATAACAAGGTAAACAGAAAGCCGTCTGCTGTTGAAGATGATAAAGCTTCAGTGGAGGTCAAATGAAAGTTCAGGGTCATGTGACCAACGGAGGCAGATCACATGACCTTCATCAAACACTGTCTGAGCCTCACAAACAGCATTTAAAGTGTTAAAGGTTAAGAGTCCAAATAACTCGTCATCCCTTAATTCACACCTTAAGAGGACTGACATTTTAAACTAAGGTAAGACTCTGGTCCATGAGTTTGTCTCAAATCTGGTGAACCTGATAAATATCTGAATACTGAATAATTATTGAATAAAAATCTCATTAATTAGCAGCTGAACCTTAAAAACACCTTAAAAACACCTTAAACTCATCAATCATGGATTAGTCAAATATTTCACATTCATGTGTTCATAAAGGGAAAAGTCATGAAGCCCTTAAAATCTACTTAATGTGTTCATTAAGGGCTTTTCCAATTAAGGTTATTGCTGTGTTTTCAGGGGTGAATTAAAGACTAATTTAAGGTGTTTTTAAGCGATAGTTGTTTCACAGTGATGTCACACAGTAACAGGTGTAGTCCAGGTGGAGCTTTAAAGCCCTTTCTCACCTGTGTGATGAATTTTCACATCAGGTCCGGTGACAGTTATCTGCTCATCCCTGTATTACCTCCTAAATAATGTCCACAAAAACCAGACAGACAATGTCTCCGGAGCTAACGGAGCTAACGGAGCTAACGGAGCTAACGGAGCTAACGGAGCTAACCCTAACTACACTAACAGGAGCCCAAATGTACTGTGTTCAGAAAGAAGCCCCCCCCACCATTCACTCCAGATCCAGACATGAAGTGAAGCTGATGGAGAAGATCCCAGAGAGGGCCGAGGCCACCGTCGTCCTCGTGGGTAAGCATCACATACGCATCATCACCTTCATTCACACAGACATATACACACAGATATATTCTGTATGTCTGTGTGTCTGACAGCATGAGGTGCGGTGGGTTTATTGCGTCCCTCTGCTGTGTCTGCAGGCAGTGTGGGCTTCCTGGAGCAGCCCTCCATGGCGTTCGTGCGGCTGCAGGAGGCGGTCCTGCTGGAGTCCGTCCTGGAGGTTCCTGTCCCCGTAAGGTTCCTCTTCCTCCTTCTGGGCCCGCCTACCGCCAACATTGACTACCACCAGATTGGACGCTCCATCTCCACTCTCATGTCAGACAAGGTGAGTCCCTGCAGTATTAATACTGTCACTGTTTTGGATGTGACCACCAGATGGCGCCAAATAACCAATCACTGTAGAGTGCTCCAGGGATGAGGTATTTCTGTAGTCCAACAGGAAGTGATCATCTCCCCGGTTCCCTCCATTAACAGGAAGTGATCATCTCCCCGGTTCCCTCCACTAACAGGAAGTGATCATCTCCCCGGTTCCCTCCATTAACAGGAAGTGATCATCTCCCTGGTTCCCTCCACTAACAGGAAGTGATCATCTCCCTGGTTCCCTCCACTAACAGGAAGTGATCATCTCCCTGGTTCCCTCCACTAACAGGAAGTGATCATCTCCCCGGTTCCCTCCACTAACAGGAAGTGATCATCTCCCTGGTTCCCTCCACTAACAGGAAGTGATCATCTCCCTGGTTCCCTCCACTAACAGGAAGTGATCATCTCCCCGGTTCCCTCCACTAACAGGAAGTGATCATCTCTCTGGTTCCCTCCACTAACAGGAAGTGATCATCTCCCTGGTTCCCTCCACTAACAGGAAGTGATCATCTCTCTGGTTCCCTCCACTAACAGGAAGTGATCATCACCCTGGTTCCCTCCACTAACAGGAAATGATCATCTCCCTGGTTCCCTCCACTAACAGGAAGTGATCATCTCCCTGGTTCCCTCCACTAACAGGAAGTGATCATCTCCCTGGTTCCCTCCACTAACAGGAAGTGATCATCTCTCTGGTTCCCTCCACTAACAGGAAGTGATCATCTCCCCGGTTCCTTCCACTAACAGGAAGTGATCATCTCCCTGGTTCCCTCCACTAACAGGAAGTGATCATCTCCCTGGTTCCCTCCACTAACAGGAAGTGATCATCTCCCCGGTTCCCTCCACTAACAGGAAGTGATCATCTCCCCGGTTCCCTCCACTAACAGGAAGTGATCATCTCTCTGGTTCCCTCCACTAACAGGAAGTGATCATCACCCTGGTTCCCTCCACTAACAGGAAGTGATCATCTCCCCGGTTCCCTCCACTAACAGGAAGTGATCATCTCCCTGGTTCCCTCCACTAACAGGAAGTGATCATCTCCCTGGTTCCCTCCACTAACAGGAAGTGATCATCTCCCTGGTTCCCTCCACTAACAGGAAGTGATCATCTCTCTGGTTCCCTCCACTAACAGGAAGTGATCATCTCTCTGGTTCCCTCCACTAACAGGAAGTGATCATCTCCCCGGTTCCTTCCACTAACAGGAAGTGACTGACTTCATGCTGACTCATTCCTGAAGCTGCTGCACCGCCTTGAACCCACGTAATGTGCTCAAATTAATTCTGCCTCTGTCGGCTCCCTCAGCACTTCCACGAGGCGGCGTACCAGGCCGACGACCGCCAGGACCTGCTGACAGCCATCAACCGGTTTCTGGACTGTAGCGTCGTCCTCCCTCCCTCCGACGTCGGCGATGAAGAGCTGCTCCGATCGGTCGCTCGCTTCCAGAGAGAAATGCTCCGAAAGAGGGAGGAGGAGCAGAGCGGAAAGCTGCAGGAGAAGCAGAGCAGCATTCAGCCGGATGAAGGTGAGTTCTCAGGGTCCGGTCCTACCGGGGTCCGGTCCTACCGGGGTCCGGTCCTACCGGGGTCCGGTCCTATCGGGGTCCGGTCCTATCAGGGTCCGGTCCTACCAGGGTCCGGTCCTACCAGGGCTGTTTTATTGTTCTGTAATGTTGTGATGTCATGTGTTGATGTTGTGATGTCATGTGTAATGTTGTGATGTCATGTGTTGATGTTGTGATGTCATGTGTTGATGTTGTGATGTCATGTGTTGATGTTGTGATGTCATGTGTTGATGTTGTGATGTCATGTGTTGATGTTGTGATGTCATGTGTTGATGTTGTGATGTCATGTGTTGATGTTGTGATGTCATGTGTTGATGTTGTGATGTCATGTGTTGATGTTGTGATGTCATGTGTTGATGTTGTGATGTCATGTGTAATGTTGTGATGTCGTGTTGATGTTGTGATGTCATGTGTTGATGTTGTGATGTCATGTGTTGACGTTGTGATGTCATGTGTAATGTTGTGATGTCATGTGTTGATGTTGTGATGTCATGTGTTGATGTTGTGATGTCATGTGTTGATGTTGTGATGTCATGTGTTGATGTTGTGATGTCATGTGTTGATGTTGTGATGTCATGTGTAATGTTGTGATGTCATGTGTTGATGTTGTGATGTCATGTGTAATGTTGTGATGTCATGTGTAATGTTGTGATGTCATGTGTAATGTTGTGATGTCATGTGTAATGTTGTGATGTCATGTGTAATGTTGTGATGTCATGTGTTGATGTTGTGATGTCGTGTTGATGTTGTGATGTCATGTGTAATGTTGTGATGTCATGTGTTGATGTTGTGATGTCATGTGTAATGTTGTGATGTCATGTGTAATGTTGTGATGTCATGTGTAATCTTGTGATGTCAGACAGTAACAAAGCTCCGTTCTTATCTCCAGACTCCCTCGTTCCCTCTAAACGCGGTGACGAGCCTCTGAAGCGCTCAGGCCGTTTTTTCGGCGGTCTGATCAAAGACGTGACTCGGCGTTACCCTCAGTACCTCAGCGACATCCGAGACGCTCTGAACCCTCAGTGCATGGCCGCCGTCGTCTTCATCTACTTCGCCGCGCTGTCTCCTGCCATCACCTTCGGAGGACTTCTGGGTGAGTGGACTTCAGAGACTGAACCACCTGATGAGGTTAAACAGGTTTCCAGCTGATGGCTGCCTGGATCCTCAAAGACCTTCTAAATCCAGATGTTTAACTGGGAGTGTTTCACGCTCTGTTTTCCTGTGGCGCAGGAGAGAAAACGGAGGGTCTGATTGGTGTGTCGGAGCTGATCGTTGCCACGGCGATGCAGGGCATCGTGTTCAGCGTGCTGGGTGCTCAGCCTCTGCTGGTGATCGGCTTCTCTGGACCACTGCTGGTGTTTGAAGAGGCCTTCTACACTGTAAGACCACCTGACAGATAAACCTGCACACCTGTATCAACATATGAGCTGTTAACAGCAACACGTCTGTGTAGAGACGTGTACCTGGTACTCTGCAGGGTCTACAGAACACACTTTATGTGAAACATCTGTGGTGTGGATCAGGGTTCTGTCCTGGGTCCTCTTTAGTTTGTCTTGTATAGACCCTTTTAGTGCTGACGTCATGATGAGGTCCCGGTGTTAGCTGGAGGCTAACCAAAGGAAAGACTGGAGGCTAACTAACACTAGCAGTGGGCTAAAGCTACACATCTAAAAGTCATCTTGCTGTGTTGTTGGGTGTCAGAATCCAGATATCACAAACATTTGAGATGACAAACTGTGATTGGAGGCTCTAGAGAGCTACAATATGAGAGAAACGTTTCAGAGATGGAGAGTAAATGTTGATCATATTTAGCCTTCTGCTAACAGCAGCCGTGAGCCGTTGGCTGCTGTTAGCAGAAGGCTAAACTATTAGCAACCCTTTCTCTCCATCTCTGAAACGCTTCTCCCATATTGTCCGACTCTCTTTTTGACTGACTTTACTGAAGGATAGTTACCTATAGACATCCAAAGATTTATACGCCCTCAGTTTATCTTTACAGCGCTGCCGTGGCAACCAGCCCGCTGGAAGGACGGCTGGCTACTTAGCTAGCTTAGCTTGCTAACTCCACCATGCTCAAAGTTCATGTATGTACCTGTATGTATGTGATGAATGTAATAAAGTTTCAGCTAACCTGTTAACGGTCCTGAAACCTTCCTGCTGTGTCTCTGTGTAGTTTTGTAAAGACAACGGGATCGAGTATCTGACGGGTCGGGTCTGGATCGGGTTCTGGCTGGTGCTCATCGTTCTCCTCACCGTGGCCTTCGAGGGAAGCATCCTGGTTCGCTTCGTCTCCCGTTTCACTCAGGAGATCTTCTCCTTCCTCATCTCCCTCATTTTCATCTATGAGACATTCGCCAAACTGGTCAAGGTGAGGTCAGAGGTCACAGGTCAGACTGATTGATTGAGGAGTTTCATGTTAATAACGAGTTGATCTGGTGTGTTTCTGCCTCCTAATCTAGAGGATATTAAAGGAAGAACCTTGTGAGTCTTTGGTTCTTCTTGTGTTTCAGACAGACGTCGCCAACAACCGGCCACATCATTTAAATAATGTTGTTGGTATTTCCTAGATCTTTCAAGAGCATCCTCTCCAAAACTGTTACCATGGAAACAATACAGTATCTCCATCTCTGTGCAACTACACCGCAGCCGCCGGGAACTCTGGGAAGGTTGTTGGAGAACCGAACACAGCTCTGCTCTCCTTCGTCCTGATGACGGGAACGTACTTCATCGCTTTCTACCTGCGCAAGTTCAAGAACAGCTCCTTCTTCCCCGGCAGGGTCAGTAAATACCAGACCAGTACAGCAGTATTCACAGGTACAGGTAGAGATACCGGTAAAGGTACAGGTACATTTAACACACTAACATGTAGAAGTACATGTAGGCACAGAGACAGAGATCAGGGTGGCTCCTGTATGTAGTCAGCAGGACAAAGGGCCTTTTCTTATCGAGCCCCCTTCCTCTGGAATAACCTCCCTATAGACATCAGACCATCTGAATCTATGGAGGTCTTTAAATCCAGACTCAAAACCCATCGTTTTGACCTAACTTTCTATTAGTTAGTTATTCTTTTATTATCAAGCCCCTTTCCTCTGGAATAACCTCCCTATGGACATCAGACCGTCTGAATCTGTGGAGGTCTTTAAATCCAGACTAAAACCGTCGTTTTGACCTAACTTTCTATTAGTTAGTTATTCTTTTATTATCAAGCCCCTTTCCTCTGGAATAACCTCCCTATGGACATCAGACCGTCTGAATCTATGGAGGTCTTTAAATCCAGACTAAAACCGTTGTTTTGACCTAACTTTCTATTAGTTAGTTATTCTTTTATTATCAAGCCCCTTTCCTCTGGAATAACCTCCTTATGGACATCAGACCGTCTGAATCTGTGGAGGTCTTTAAATCCAGACTCAAAACCCATCGTTTTGATGTAACTTTCTATTAGTTAGTTATTCTTTTATTATCCGGCTGGGGGGTCGGTCTCAGTCTCAGTGTATCATTTCAGTGTAGTAGTTGTGCTGAAGAGAATTATATTAATTTTAAGCCTCTCAGTAACCTTCTGTTGTTGTTTATGTCCCATAATCACTGCTGTGTGCCCCCCCCCCCCCTCGACTAACAAAGATAAAACAATTATTATTTTGCTATAGACGACACAAAATACAGAAGAAAATGATCATTCTTTTAGCTCCCGTCAGTCTTAGAGCCGGTGTCTGAGTCGTAGTGTTCATCACCTCCAGGAGACCTTTTGGGTCCAGATGTGAGGTTTCACCTCTGGGGATGTATTCCTCTCTGACGTCTGCAGGTTCAAACCAACTCACTGATCAATAAGCCGGTGTTCTGTGTGTCTCAGCTCCGTAGGATCATTGGAGACTTCGGGGTCCCCATCGCTATCCTCATCATGGTGCTGGTGGACTACAGCGTGGAGGACACCTACACCCAGGTCAGACCGCAGCAGGTTTTAACACTGAATCCTGTGTTGACCCAACACACTGAGACAGACTCCTTTACATTCCCGTCTTCCTATTGGCTGACAGAAACTGAACGTACCCAGTGGATTCTCCGTGTCCAGTCCGGAGAAGCGTGGTTGGTTGATCTCTCCTCTCGGGTCGGACGGACAGTTTCCTGTTTGGATGATGGCCGCCAGCATCCTGCCGGCCATCCTGGTCTTCATCCTGATCTTCATGGAGTCCCAGATCACAGCGTACAGCTCCTGTTCTATGGTTTCTGTTTGGGGGTTCTGAGCTCAAATAACTATGAAAGTGTTAATAAGTAATGTGATGTTTCCTGCGTCCGTCAGGCTGATCGTCAGTAAGAAGGAGAGGATGCTGGTGAAGGGAACCGGGTTCCACCTGGACCTCCTCATCATCGTGGTCGTGGGTGGAGTCTCGGCGCTGTTTGGTTTGCCCTGGTTATCGGCCGCCACCGTTCGCTCCGTCACCCACACCAACGCCCTCACCGTCATGAGTAAAGCCGTCGCCCCCGGAGACAAGCCGCGCATCCAGGAGGTCAAGGAGCAGAGGGTGACGGGCTTCCTGGTGGCTGTGTTAGTGGGTACGAGTGTTACTGTGGAGTACAACCATTACTGATACTTCTACTGCTTCTTCTGATCGGGTCTCCGTCCCCCCGTTAGGTCTGTCCATTGTGATCGGGGAGGTTCTGCGTCAGATCCCTCTGGCGGTTCTGTTTGGGATCTTCCTCTACATGGGTGTGATGTCGCTTAACGGGATCCAGCTCACTGAGCGACTCATCCTGCTGCTGATGCCCCCGAAGTATCACCCCGACCACAGCTACGTCCGCAAGGTTAGGCCTGACCCCTGACCTCTGACCTCTGACCCATGACCCCTGACCCCTGACCCCTGACCCCTGACCCCTGACCTCTGACCCTTGTCCTCTGACCTCTGACCCCTGACCTCTGACCCTGACTTAACTCACCTGTCTCTCTGCTCTCTCACGTGTCTCTCTCTCTGTGTCTCACCTGTCTCTGCTCTCTCACCTGTCTCTCTGCTCTCTCACCTGTCTCTCTGCTCTCTCACCTGTCTCTCTCTGTGTCTCACCTGTCTCTGCTCTCTCACCTGTCTCTCTGCTCTCTCACCTGTCTCTCTGCTCTCTCACCTGTCTCTCTGCTCTCTCACGTGTCTCTCTCTGTGTCTAACCTGTCTCTGCTCTCTCACCTGTCTCTCTCTGCTCTCTCACCCGTCTCTCTGCTCTCTCACAGGTACGGACGTTGAGGATGCACCTGTTCACCATCGTGGAGCTGACCTGTCTGTCTGTCCTGTGGGTCGTCATGGCGACGGCGGCGGCGCTGGCGTTCCCCTTCATGCTGCTGCTGACCATCCCGGTGCGGATGCTGCTGCTGCCTCGTCTCTTCAGCCGGAGGGAGCTGCAGAGTGTGAGTCACACCTCGTCATCATCACATCATCACCAGCGACAGCTGCGTTCCCATGGCGACAGCTCAGCTCGACTATCCTGAGTTAACATTACAGATAATCTATAACATCATGTTGAGTCAGAATGTTTTTTATCCGACGGATAACAAAATAAAACCTGCTGTTGATTCAGCTGGCGGCTTCCCAACTAACGTCTAAACAACTTTATAAAATATGAGTTGTAGAATATAAAATCTAAGCGTATATAAAGCAGCAGCAGAATAATCCAACAACATGATTTAACTCTTTAATATCCTTTAAGTACATTTTGTTTATGATACTTTGCAAAGCAAAGTTTTTAACGCAGTACTTTAACTTGTTATGGAGTATTTGCTGTTACCATGACAACCGTCTCCAGTCCTGACCTCTGACCTGTGGTCCCGTAGCTGGATGCCGACGATGCGGAACCGGAGGAGAAGGAAGGGCAGGACGAGTACTCGCAGCTGCAGATGCCCGTGTGACCCGGCAGCAGCCTCCTGATTGGTCCATCCACCTCCCTCATTAGCATATCTGACATGTATCCCGTAGCGGCGCTGGGCAGGTGGAGCGTACACGTATATTTATAAACCTGGTTGTGTATTCTCTGTTGGACTCTGATGGTTTCTCTCTGCTTCTCCTGTATGAAACACTAACTACTGTCTGTTCTCCTCAACTTTATCATTAAATCAACATTTGATCTTTAAAAATGACATTTCTGCATATTTACTTCTACATTATAACGTTCCATCCAGTAGCAGAGGAGCTTCCTGCAGCCCCCCCCCCCATCAGACACACTTCCTGCAGCCCCCCCCCCCATCTTCCTGCCCCCCCCCCCCCCCATCTTCCTGCCCCCCCCCCCCCCCCCCCCCCATCAGACACACTTCCTGCAGCCCCCCCCATCAGACACACACGTCCTTCCACATGTTTACGGCATTAAAGACCAACTATCAGAGTCTTTTAGTCACGTTTCATTGTGACTGAATGTGACACTCTGAAGTCCTGCAGAACTTGAAGGCAACACACACAATAACAGTTCCTTTAGTATTATTACTGTTACTCCTACTTCTAATGACTCTACAGTACCTGTCTGTCTGCCCCCCCCCTCCCTGACTCACCTGGTCGTCATGGCGACCTCCCTCACCCTGTCACAATGCGTCCACCGGAGCGTCTCAGTGAAACCCGAGCGGGCGCGGCGGCTCGTGGTCACCTGAGCCGAGCGGCTGCTGAATGTTTGATGGAGACCGTCAGAGATCCGCTCAAACACCTGAACAGGTAGAGGACAGGTAGACCTCAGGTAGAGGACAGGTAGAGGACAGGTAGAGGCTTCGTCAGGACTCTCACACAGGCAGGTACCAACTATTCCTCTTGAACTCTTTAACTTTGCTCTCTTTACAGGTAGAAATATACTGTGACATCATCAGGTGTCTCACCTGTTGATCAGTCATCAGGATTCTGGGATTTTACTGGACGATCAGATATTCTTTAATTTACCAGGACGGAGAACATTCAGACAGTCTCCGTGTTTTCACGTCTACATTGAAATATTCTTTATTATTCTATTCTATATTATTCTATTCTATATTATTCTATTCTATATTATTATATTCTATGTTATTCTATTCTATATTATTCTATTCT
The DNA here is from genome assembly GCA_916701645.2 of Sebastolobus alascanus. Lineage (NCBI taxonomy): Eukaryota > Metazoa > Chordata > Actinopteri > Perciformes > Sebastidae > Sebastolobus > Sebastolobus alascanus. Next base: position 136,215 of record CAKAOJ020000447.1, on the reverse strand, counting down.
ATATTATTCTATTCTATGTTATTCTATTCTATATTATTCTATTCTATATTATTCTATTCTATATTATTCTATTCTATATTATTCTATATTATTCTATTCTATGTTATTCTATTCTATATTATTCTATTCTATATTATTCTATTCTATATTATTCTATATTATTCTATTCTATATTATTCTATTCTATGTTATTCTATTCTATATTATTCTATTCTATATTATTCTATTCTATATTATTATATTCTATATTATTCTATATTATTCTATTCTATGTTATTCTATTCTATATTATTCTATTCTATATTATTCTATTCTATATTATTCTATATTATTCTATTCTATATTATTCTATTCTATGTTATTCTATTCTATGTTATTATATTCTATGTTATTATATTCTATATTATTCTATTCTATTCTATTCTATTCTATATTATTGTATTGTATTCTATTCTATTCTATATTATTCTATTCTATATTATTCTATTCTATATTATTGTATTCTATGTTATTCTATTCTATATTATTCTATTCTATGTTATTCTATTCTATATTATTCTATTCTATATTATTCTATTCTATATTATTCTATTCTATATTATTCTATTCTATGTTATTCTATTCTATATTATTTTATTCTATGTTATTATATTCTATATTATTCTATTCTATATTATTATATTCTATATTATTCGATATTATTCTATTCTATATTATTCTATTCTATATTATTCTATTCTATTCTATATTCTTATATTCTATATTTGGCATGTTTGTATCTTCACTAGAATTTAAATAAAGTTGTGAAGGTTTAAATAGAATGAGGACCTGAGTTAGTTTTAGTTTCTCCTGTTACACCCTAAAGACTAATGTTCTACAGAAATATAATAATAATGATAATAATGATAATAATAATAATAATAATAATAATAATAATAATAAATAGTATGAGGTACAGTGTTGGTGTTTTCAAGACAATAAACAAGGCTGTGGAAACGGTTAAGTGCTTAAAAGATATAATAAAAATATTTACAAAAATCTGATATTTATGCTGATTTATTAAGTCGCCGACTTCCTGAATAAATAAAACTAATGATGTACTTTTACATTTATTATAATAATTAAGTGCTGCTGTATTCATGTGATGGAAAGATGTGTTCAATGTTAAATAGATAATCAAATGATAGATAATAATAGTAGAAGTAGTAATAATAATAATAATAACAATAGTAGAAGTAGTAATAATAATAATAATAACAATAGCAGAAGTAGTAATAATAATAATAATAACAATAGTAGAAGTAGTAATAATAATAATAATAACAATAGTAGAAGTAGTAATAATAATAATAATACAGTTTGTTGTGTCCACCTGCGACAGGTGATGCTTTCAGGATGTCTGACGGGAGACAGCGAACCTTGTCCACCTCTGGAGAGTCCCTGTACCTGGTCCTGGGTCTGGAGAAAGGCTGCGGCCATGACGACATCAGGAAGTCCTACAGGTAAGCCCCGCCCCCTCACCTGCACCAGGTGATGAGTCAGCTGGTGCAGGTAAGCCCCGCCCACTCACCTGCACCAGGTGATGAGTCAGCTGATCACTCATCCATCGCATGTTTCAACTCAACGTCCGCTTACTAGCTTCTCCCAGAGCTTTCCACCGCAGTGGGTAACAGTGTGTGTTACCATGGTGACAGGAAGCTGGCGCTGCGGCACCACCCGGACAAGAACCCGGACAACCCGGAGGCGGCGGAGAAGTTTAAGGAGCTGAACAGCGCCCACGCCGTGCTGTCGGACCTCACCAAGAGGAACATCTACGACTCGTACGGGTCTCTGGGACTCTACGTGGCTCAGCAGTTCGGAGAGGACAACGTCAACACCTACTTCATGCTGTCCACCTGGTGGGCCAAGGTGGGCGGGGCTTAATCTGTCTCTGTGTGCATCTGACCAATCAGGTGGGCGGGGCTTAATCTGTCTCTGTGTGCATCCGACCAATCAGGTGGGCGGGGCTTAATCTGTCTCTGTGTGCATCTGACCAATCAGGAGGGCGGGGCTTAATCTGTCTCTGTGTGCATCCGACCAATCAGGTGGGCGGGGCTTAATCTGTCTCTGTGTGCATCTGACCAATCAGGTGGGCGGGGCTTAATCTGTCTCTGTGTGCATCCGACCAATCAGGAGGGCGGGGCTTAATCTGTCTCTGTGTGCATCTGACCAATCAGGTGGGCGGGGCTTAATCTGTCTCTGTGTGCATCCGACCAATCAGGAGGGCGGGGCTTAATCTGTCTCTGTGTGCATCCGACCAATCAGGTGGGCGGGGCTTAATCTGTCTCTGTGTGCATCCGACCAATCAGGTGGGCGGGGCTTAATCTGTCTCTGTGTGCATCCGACCAATCAGGTGGGCGGGGCTTAATCTGTCTCTGTGTGCATCTGACCAATCAGGAAGGGAGCTGCTGTTCCACCAGCTTCTGGAGGTGGACCCGGTCTGAAGGTTCCTTACTAGACTAGATCAGATGGGGTCCCTGCAATCAGCTGGTCTGAATGCTGGTCCTAGTCTCAGGAGGTCTGAATGCTGGTCCTGGTCTCAGGAGGTCTGAATGCAGGTCCTGGTCTCAGGAGGTCTGAATGCTGGTCCTAGTCTCAGGAGGTCTGAATGCTGGTCCTGGTCTCAGGAGGTCTGAATGCTGGTCCTAGTCTCAGGAGGTCTGAATGCTGGTCCTAGTCTCAGGAGGTCTGAATGCTGGTCCTGGTCTCAGGAGGTCTGAATGCTGGTCCTAGTCTCAGGAGGTCTGAATGCTGGTCCTAGTCTCAGGAGGTCTGAATGCAGGTCCTGGTCTCAGGAGGTCCGAATGCTGGTCCTAGTCTCAGGAGGTCTGAATGCTGGTCCTAGTCTCAGGAGGTCTGAATGCTGGTCCTGGTCTCAGGAGGTCTGAATGCTGGTCCTGGTCTCAGGAGGTCTGAATGCAGGTCCTGGTCTCAGGAGGTCCGAATGCTGGTCCTGGTCTCAGCTGGTCTGAATGCTGGTCCTGGTCTCAGGAGGTCTAAATGTTCTGGTCTCAGGAGGTCTGAATGCTGGTCCTGGTCTCAGGTGGTGTAGTGGACCCTGATGTGTCCTGTCTCCCTCTCAGGTTCTGGTTCTGGTCTCAGTGGACCCTGATGTGTCCTGTCTCCCTCTCAGGTTCTGGTTCTGGTCTCAGTGGACCCTGATGTGTCCTGTCTCCCTCTGGTTCTGGTCTCAGTGGACCCTGATGTGTCCCGTCTCTCTCAGGGTCTGGTTCTGGTCTCAGTGGACCCTGATGTGTCCCGTCTCCCTCTCGGGGTCTGGTTCTGGTCTCAGTGGACCCTGATGTGTCCTGTCTCCCTCTCGGGGTCTGGTTCTGGTCTCAGTGGACCCTGATGTGTCCCGTCTCCCTCTCGGGGTCTGGTTCTGGTCTCAGTGGACCCTGATGTGTCCCGTCTCCCTCTCGGGGTCTGGTTCTGGTCTCAGTGGACCCTGATGTGTCCCGTCTCCCTCTCAGGGTCTGGTTCTGGTCTCAGTGGACCCTGATGTGTCCTGTCTCCCTCTCAGGTTCTGGTTCTGGTCTCAGTGGACCCTGATGTGTCCTGTCTCCCTCTGGTTCTGGTCTCAGTGGACCCTGATGTGTCCCGTCTCTCTCAGGGTCTGGTTCTGGTCTCAGTGGACCCTGATGTGTCCCGTCTCCCTCTCGGGGTCTGGTTCTGGTCTCAGTGGACCCTGATGTGTCCTGTCTCCCTCTCGGGGTCTGGTTCTGGTCTCAGTGGACCCTGATGTGTCCCGTCTCCCTCTCGGGGTCTGGTTCTGGTCTCAGTGGACCCTGATGTGTCCCGTCTCCCTCTCGGGGTCTGGTTCTGGTCTCAGTGGACCCTGATGTGTCCCGTCTCCCTTCAGGGTCTGTTCCTGGTCTGCGGGGTTCTGACCGGGTTCTACTGCTGCTGCTGTCTCTGCTGCTGCTGTAACTGTTGCTGTGGGAAGCTGAAGCCTCCGGGCCCCGGTGAGGGGGGGGGGGGGCCGGACTACGTCTCCCCCGACGACCTGGAGGAGGAGATACGCAACGACCCCGACGACGGTGAGACGACAGGAAGCTCCGGGCTTTTATTTTGAAAGTCTCTATCAGATATGCTAGGTGTATGTAGCCACTAAGCTAATGGCTAACTAGCAGCTAGCGCAAGCTAGGATACGATACTGTCCATCTAGCTTACTATTGGCTACTGGAACAAACACCTCATTACAGACTGCTTATATAGCGTCTAAACCTGTTTCCTGTTAGTAACCATGGTGACGTGTTTAGTGGGCGGAGCGTTAAAGCTGCAGTATGAGAGATCGGCGCAAATATGATTTAAAAAAGTTATTTTTATTAAACGGCCGCTATATGGTGACAGTAGAACATGAAACAGGTAACCTGAGTTAAATCCTGTTCCTCTGTGTCCTACTGTGTCCTCCGGTGCTCCTAACGGCATCTGAAGGATTTCACTTACCGGAGGAAAACAAGGTCCGCTGCCCAGCTGCAGTCTATGAGAGCCGGCTGTCAATCACTCTGAACTCCGACCAAACGGTGAAACTAGGCAGCGCTGATCAGATATGAATCAATATTCTGTTACTGTAATGACTATTTCTCTCCTCAGATGTTCTCAGAATCATCTTGGAGTTACTGTTTAGCTGTAAAATGAGAAAGTTTGTGACGCGGCCGCCATTGTAAAATCTGTTGAAGGAAGCCAAGTTCTGGTCACATGACCGGAGCACAGCCAATAGGAACGCTCTCTCTCTCTGAAATGACCTGTGATTGGTCAAAATCTGCCGTCACGGGCTAGATTTCTCTAAAGCCTGAAAACAGAGACATGAGGAGGAGCAGAAGTCTAGCTTTCTCTCAGAACACTTGAATTACAATATGCTGAAAGGTTATTATGGGATGTTTTTGCCAAATTATGCCAAAAAATTGTTGCCTACTGCAGCTTTAAGTGGAGGCAGAATAAGTCTCTGAACACGTTAGCTAACGCTGGCTAGCAAGTATTGTTGTCTTTGGATGTCTATAGTTAACTATCCTTCAGTAAAGTCAGTCAGAAAGAGAGTCGGACAATATGGGAGAAGCGTTTCAGAGACGGAGAGAAAGAGTTGATCATAGTTTAGCCTTCTGCTAACAGCAGCCGGGAGCCGCTGGCTGCTAAATATTGGCAACATTTGCTCTCCATCTCTGAAACGCTTTCACCTCAAATCACAGTTTGTCATCTTAAATGTATATATATATATACTGTAGATATATATATACACACACACACACACACACACACACACACACACACACACACACAGGTATTTATTTCTAGTGTGTGTTTGTTTCTCTGCAGACGTTGAAACTCCGATCGTTCAGCAGCCGACGAACGCCAGCGAGAAAAGTCAGCTGATCACTGACGGACATCGCAGATATGGAGACACCTACACATGAGACAGGAAACAGGAAACAGGAAACGCATCACTGCAGGTGCATCAGGTCGCAGAAACACATCACATCACCTCAGCTGTTAGAACACACGTAGAACTGGTTGCTTAGCGACGGAGGAGAGGAGGAGCTTCACACTCATTAAATATAAAGCTTCTGACTCAATATCTAATATTTTGTAATCTATGATCATAACATTCATATAAACGTATGTGTTGATGTAAATAATGTTTTGGTTTGGAAGTATGTTTCCTGTTGGTCATGTTTGTTTGTGTGAGCTGAAGTCAGTTTGGAAAATGAAATAAACAGATGACACCTGGAATGATGTCATGTGATGATGTCACTGATGATGTAATGAGTCTGTTCTCAACACCGAGCATGTAGCATGTAGCATGTAGCATTACTGGGTTTAGGCGTATAGACACCAACACATTTCACAGGTCATTTGTTCGCCACGCAAACATCTGCAGTTAGGTTGAGGCAAGAAAACCCCTTAGTTAAGGTAAGGGAAAATGTTTGGGATGGTTGGGATTAAAATAAGTAGGTAAACTAAGTAAAACTAGTAAAACTGTAATTCTTTATATGTGTGTTAACAACAGTCGTCTCTTCGCCGTCTGCAGCCGCTCGTCTTCTGACGCAAACAAAACGTGATCACGTATCACCGGTTCTGACTTCCTGTCTGTTTTAGGGTTGATTTTAAGATTTTATTGCTTGTTTTTAAGGTTTTAAATGGGCTGTCACCACCTTATCTATCAGAACTATTACACCTTTATACTCCAGTCAGAGCGCTGAGGTCGACCAATCAGATGCTCCTGATGTCGCAGATCTAGACTCAGAATCAGAGGTGACCCCTGACCTCTGACCCCTGACCTCTGATCTCTGATCAGTTTATTACCTCTTCACATTAAAACAGCTCAGACTGTAAAATCATTAAAATCTCTGCTGTAGACTCCTCTCTTCTCTCTGGTGTTTGATTAAGTTGATCTTCTGTTGTTGCTGTTATGTTCTTATCATGTTTACTGTTTCTACTCTGCTCTTCTTGTATTAATTATTATGATGTTCTCATCATGTTTACTGTTTCTACTCTGCTCTTCTTGTATTAATTATTATGATGTTCATGTTCAGTACTTTGGTCGACTGTGGTTGTTTTTAAACATGCTTTATGAATAAAGTCCTGACTCTGACCAGCAGGAGGCGCTGCTCCTCCTCAGCTGTGCCCCCCCCCCTCCCCCCGTGCCCCCCCCCCGCTGTGCCCCCCCCCCTCCCCCCATGCCCTGTCATGCCTCCTCGTGACCTTTGACATATAAGGGCATGTCGGCATGGCAACACGTGACGTCTGTCCGTCTAAAAACAGACTGAGTGCTGAGTACTCTGCAGTCTGCCGGCCTCCAACACTGCTCTTCTTCTTCTTCTTCTTTCTTTATTCTACTTTATTTCCTCTTCTTCCTGTCCGGGTGACGGCTGTCCTTACCGGCTGTCCTCACCGGCTGTCTTCCTCTTCCTGTCCGGGTGACGGCTGTCCTTACCGGCTGTCCTCACCGGCTGTCCTCCCCGGCTGTCCTCCTCTTCCTGTCCTCCCCGCACCATCATGGAGAGTCTGGAGAAGCAGCTGATCTGTCCCATCTGTCTGGAGATGTTCACCAAGCCGGTGGTCATCCTGCCCTGCCAACACAACCTGTGCAGGAAGTGTGCCAACGACGTGTTCCAGGTGAGACGCACACACACACGCACGCACGCACGCACGCACGCACGCACGCACGCACGCACGCACACACACACAGGTCTTCAGGTGTCTGTTTACGTCTCCTGTCTGCTGCGTTCAAGGTGTGGTGGTTTTTTTTAAGAACAAATGGAGGATGTGCACAGAGCAATGGGATATTTATTTATTTATTTATTTATTTATTCATTTATTTATTTATTTATTTATTCATTTATTTATTTATTTATTTATTTATTTATTCATTTATTTATTTATTTATTTATTTATTTATTTATTTATTTATTTATTTATTTATTTATTTATTCATTTATTTATTTATTCATTTATTAATTAATTTATTTATTTTCTCTCTTTTCTTTTTCTACATATCTTATATACTGTAGTGTATTGTATATATTATATACTGTAGTGTATTGTATATATTATATACTGTAGTGTATTCTATATATTATATACTGTAGTGTATTCTATATACTATATACTGTAGTGTATTCTATATACTATATACTGTAGTGTATTCTATATATTATATACTGTAGTGTATTGTATATATTATATACTGTAGTGTATTCTATATATTATATACTGTAGTGTATTCTATATACTATATACTGTAGTGTATTCTATATATTATATACTGTAGTGTATTCTATATATTATATACTGTAGTGTATTGTATATATTATATACTGTAGTGTATTGTATATATTATATACTGTAGTGTATTCTATATACTATATACTGTAGTGTATTCTATATATTATATACTGTAGTGTATTCTATATATTATATACAGTGTATTGTATATATTAGATGAAGCTATAAGATATCAGTCAGTGTTTCTGTTATTAACCCTCTCCCTGTGTGATGTTATTAACCCTCTACCTGTGTGATGTTATTAACCCCTCTACCTGTGTGATGTTATTAACCCCTCTACCTGTGTGATGTTATTAACCCTCTACCTGTGTGATGTTATTAACCCTCTCCCTGTGTGATGTTATTAACCCTCTACCTGTGTGATGTTATTAACCCTCTACCTGTGTGATGTTATTAACCCCTCTACCTGTGTGATGTTATTAACCCCTCTACCTGTGTGATGTTATTAACCCCTCTACCTGTGTGATGTTATTAACCCCTCTACCTGTGATGTTATTAACCCCTCTCCTGTGTGATGTTATTAACCCCTCTACCTGTGTGATGTTATTAACCTTCCTGTGTGATGTTATTAACCCCTCTTACCTCGTGTGATGTTATTAACCCTCTACCTGTGTGATGTTATTAACCCCTCTACCTGTGTGATGTTATTAACCCTCTACCTGTGTGATGTTATTAACCCTCTACCTGTGTGATGTATGAACCTCCTGTGTGATGTTAATAACCCTCTACCTGTGTGATGTTATTAACCCTCTACCTGTGTGATGTTATTAACCCTCTACCTGTGTGATGTTATTAACCCTCTACCTGTGTGATGTTATTAACCCTCTACCTGTGTGATGTTATTAACCCTCTACCTGTGTGATGTTATTAACCCTCTACCTGTGTGATGTTATTAACCCTCTACCTGTGTGATGTTATTAACCCCTCTACCTGTGTGATGTTATTAACCCTCTACCTGTGTGATGTTATTAACCCCTCTACCTGTGTGATGTTATTAACCTCTCTACCTGTGTGATGTTATTAACCCTCTACCTGTGTGATGTTATTAACCCCTCTACCTGTGTGATGTTATTAACCCTCTACCTGTGTGATGTTATTAACCCCTCTACCTGTGTGATGTTATTAACCCTCTACCTGTGTGATGTTATTAACCCTCTACCTGTGTGATGTTATTAACCCCTCTACCTGTGTGATGTTATTAACCCTCTACCTGTGTGATGTTATTAACCCTCTACCTGTGTGATGTTATTAACCCCTCTACCTGTGTGATGTTATTAACCCTCTACCTGTGTGATGTTATTAACCCTCTACCTGTGTGATGTTATTAACCCTCTACCTGTGTGATGTTATTAACCCTCTACCTGTGTGATGTTATTAACCCCTCTACCTGTGTGATGTTATTAACCCTCTACCTGTGTGATGTTATTAACCCCTCTACCTGTGTGATGTTATTAACCCTCTACCTGTGTGATGTTATTAACCCCTCTACCTGTGTGATGTTATTAACCCCTCTACCTGTGTGATGTTATTAACCCTCTACCTGTGTGATGTTATTAACCCTCTCCCTGTGTGATGTTATTAACCCTCTACCTGTGTGATGTTATTAACCCTCTACCTGTGTGATGTTATTAACCCTCTACCTGTGTGATGTTATTAACCCTCTCCCTGTGTGATGTTATTAACCCTCTACCTGTGTGATGTTATTAACCCCTCTACCTGTGTGATGTTATTAACCCCTCTACCTGTGTGATGTTATTAACCCTCTACCTGTGTGATGTTATTAACCCTCTACCTGTGTGATGTTATTAACCCCTCTACCTGTGTGATGTTATTAACCCTCTACCTGTGTGATGTTATTAACCCCTCTACCTGTGTGATGTTATTAACCCCTCTACCTGTGTGATGTTATTAACCCTCTACCTGTGTGATGTTATTAACCCTCTACCTGTGTGATGTTATTAACCCCTCTACCTGTGTGATGTTATTAACCCCTCTACCTGTGTGATGTTATTAACCCCTCTACCTGTGTGATGTTATTAACCCCTCTACCTGTGTGATGTTATTAACCCCTCTACCTGTGTGATGTTATTAACCCCTCTACCTGTGTGATGTTATTAACCCCTCTCCCTGTGTGATGTTATTAACCCCTCTACCTGTGTGATTTATTAACCCTCTCCCTGTGTGATGTTATTAACCCTCTACCTGTGTGATGTTATTACCCCCTCTACCTGTGTGATGTTATTAACCCCTCTACCTGTGTGATGTTATTAACCCTCTACCTGTGTGATGTTATTAACCCCTCTACCTGTGTGATGTTATTAACCCCTCTACCTGTGTGATGTTATTAACCCCTCTACCTGTGTGATGTTATTAACCCCTCTACCTGTGTGATGTTATTAACCCCTCTACCTGTGTGATGTTATTAACCCCTCTACCTGTGTGATGTTATTAACCCTCTACCTGTGTGATGTTATTAACCCCTCTACCTGTGTGATGTTATTAACCCCTCTACCTGTGTGATGTTATTAACCCTCTACCTGTGTGATGTTATTAACCCCTCTACCTGTGTGATGTTATTAACCCTCTACCTGTGTGATGTTATTAACCCCTCTACCTGTGTGATGTTATTAACCCCTCTACCTGTGTGATGTTATTAACCCTCTACCTGTGTGATGTTATTAACCCCTCTACCTGTGTGATGTTATTAACCCTCTACCTGTGTGATGTTATTAACCCCTCTACCTGTGTGATGTTATTAACCCCTCTACCTGTGTGATGTTATTAACCCTCTACCTGTGTGATGTTATTAACCCCTCTACCTGTGTGATGTTATTAACCCTCTACCTGTGTGATGTTATTAACCCTCTACCTGTGTGATGTTATTAACCCTCTACCTGTGTGATGTTATTAACCCCTCTACCTGTGTGATGTTATTAACCCCTCTACCTGTGTGATGTTATTAACCCTCTACCTGTGTGATGTTATTAACCCTCTACCTGTGTGATGTTATTAACCCCTCTACCTGTGTGATGTTATTAACCCCTCTACCTGTGTGATGTTATTAACCCCTCTACCTGTGTGATGTTATTAACCCTCTACCTGTGTGATGTTATTAACCCTCTACCTGTGTGATGTTATTACCCCCTCTACCTGTGTGATGTTATTAACCCCTCTACCTGTGTGATGTTATTAACCCTCTACCTGTGTGATGTTATTAACCCTCTACCTGTGTGATGTCCCGCCCCCCCCTGCAGGCGTCCAATCCCTACCTGTCGACGAGGAGCGGCTCCACGGTGACGTCCGGCGGTCGGTTCCGCTGCCCGTCCTGTCGCCATGAGGTGGTTTTGGATCGACACGGAGTCTACGGACTGCAGAGGAACCTGCTGGTGGA
>CAKAOJ020000447.1:110000-120000 GCA_916701645.2 Sebastolobus alascanus | reverse complement strand
TGACGTGTATTTTTATTATTAAATCGAATCACATTTAATTTATTACATATTATTAAAGTTATTCTGATTAAATCCCAAATAAATTACAGGATAATTAATTAACACTAATTCTTCTTCTTCTTCTTCTTCTTGTTTTGGTTCAGTCTGATCAGCAGAACGAGTCGGAGGACAGAGACGGACCCAAACACGTCTTCTCCTTCAGCTGGCTCAACCACAAGTAAAAGACTCACTAACAGCTCAGCTGGAGGAACTACTGCGTCTGATGGGGACTATCTTCAGCGGCGGATGAATCCACATTTGTTGCTGTAGTGAGGAGGATGGGGCGTGAATGTAAATAAAGTACGGAGGCTCAGCAGCCGGTCGGAGTTTTATTATAAATGTTGAGATGCTGCTCACACCTGGTTTATTACCAACCAACATCCCATCAATCACACCTGACTTTACTCCGACGTAAACAACACAAAGAAGAAGATTAATCCACTTTAGTTAAACATTTTTATTATAGTGAACCTTTTTTTCTTACTTTAAAACCACTTAAGGAGAAATTTAAGGTGAAAATTGGAGTTGAAGACCCCCCCCCCCCCCCCCCCCCCCCCCAACCTCTAAATAAACACTGACATTTATACAAAGATTAATAATTAAATGCATAATTACATTTAAAAATCATGGTGATTAATAAGTGAATCAATAAATAAATAAATGATTTATTACACAGAAGAAACATTTATTAATTATTTTAGCTAAACATTAGTAGCGTTTATTTTATTTATTTATTTATTTCAGTATTTATCTCAGTATTAATCTCAGTATTTATTTCAGTATTTATCTCAGTATTTATCTCAGTATTTATCTCAGTATTAATCTCAGTATTTATCTCAGTATTTATCTCAGTATTTATCTCAGTATTTATCTCAGTATTTAGTACCTTTTAGTACCTCATCTTGATATTAATGTGTAGCCATGAACGAAGTTTAAGTTTTGGTTTCTAATTTAAAGAGTGAGTTTTTAAAGTGAACCCTGACAGTAGATGAGGTGCCGGTCCAGTCTGCAGGGTTCTGGATGAGGTGTCGGTCCAGTCTGCAGGGTTCTGGATGAGGTGTCGGTCCAGTCTGCAGGGTTCTGGTTGAGGTGTCGGTCCAGTCTGCAGGGTTCTGGTTGAGGTGTCGGTCCAGTCTGCAGGGTTCTGGTTGAGGTGTCGGTCCAGTCTGCAGGGTTCTGGTTGAGGTGTTGGTCCAGTCTGCAGGGTTCTGGATGAGGTGTCGGTCCAGTCTGCAGGGTTCTGGTTGAGGTGTCGGTCCAGTCTGCAGGGTTCTGGTTGAGGTGTCGGTCCAGACTGCAGGGTTCTGGATGAGGTGTCGGTCCAGTCTGCAGGGTTCTGATCCGTTGAAGGTTATTTTCCGAAGGTGTCCATCATCTTTCGGTTGCTGTCGGCCTGCTGGGCGATCTGCTCGGCCCGGGCCATCTCCAGAACCCCCCGGAGCAGGTGGAAAGTCAGATCCAGAGAGATGGGAGGATCATCGGACCTCTTCCCCTTCTCCTCTTCCTCCTCTTCCTCCTCCTCCACCTCCTCCCGGGCCTGCAGGAGGCGCTGTGTGAGCTGCAGCAGGGCCCGGTTCACTGCCGAGGAGGACGAGGAGGAGGAAGAGGAAGAGGAGGATCCTCCACCTCCTCCCAGTCGGAGGGAGAACTCCTCCCCCAGGTGGAGCAGCAGCGGGCGGGGGAGGAGCAGGTGGCGGCCGGCGGGGGGGTCGACGGGTCGACAGTCAGCAGAGCGAGGGAGGACGGTACCGAGCAGAACCACGACCCACAACAACACATTCAGCTTCATCTCCACTGATACAACCTGAGAGAAACAGTTATCAGGAGTTATCCTATAATAATATACTGTACGTCTAATAAATATCATTTAATCAATATATATATACAGTATATATACAGTATATATATATATATATATACAGTATATATATATATATATCTATATATATATATATGACTTGCCCCAAACTGCATGTGATTATCATAAAGTGGGCATGTCTGTAAAGGGGAGACTCGTGGGTACCCAGAGAACCCATTTACATTCACTGATCTGGAGGTCAGAGGTGTCCAAAAAAAAAGTTAAAAAATGTCCCAAAACAAAGTCTGACAAATTTTTTAAAATGTACAATAAAAGTCTGAAAAATGTATATATATTGAATAATGTCAAAAAAAAAAAATTGAAAAATGTAGAAAAAAAAGTTTAAAAAAAAAAAAAAAGTCTGAAAAATTCCCCAAAATGTAAAAAAAAAAAGAAAGAAATAAAAGTCTGAGAAATGTCCGAAAATGTAAAAAAAAAAAAAAAAGTCTGACATTTTTTTTTTCATAATGTCGAAATATATTCTAAAAAATCTACGGAAAATGTAAAAAAAAAAAAAAAACTTAAAAAAATTCCTCGTGGTTACCCATAGATCCCATTTACATTCATATATCTGGAGGTCAGAGGTCAAGGGTCCCCTTTGAAAATGGACATGACAGTTTTTCCTCACCAACATTTAGTGTAAGTTTGGAGCGTTATTTAACCTCCTTCATGACCAGCTAAATTAAATTATCGCAGTAGTAGTATTATATTATAGTAGCAGTAGTAGTATTATATTATAGTAGCAGTAGTAGTATTATATTATAGTAGCAGTAGTAGTATTATATTATAGTAGCAGTAGTAGTATTATATTATAGTAGCAGTAGTAGTATTATATTATTGTAGCAGTAGTATTAAATCATATTTAAATTAAAAAACATTGTTGTCTTACCTGATCGTCCTGCAGAGCTGCTGTCTGTCTCTCTCTGTCTCTCTCTGTCTCTCTGTCTGTCTGTCTGTCTGTCTGTCTGTCTGTCTGTCTGTCTGTCTGTCTGTCTCTCTCTCTCTGTCTCTCTCTGTCTGTCTGTCTGTCTGTCTGTCTCTCTCTGTCTCTCTCTCTGTCTGTCTCTCTGTCTCTCTCTCTGTCTGTCTGTCTGTCTGTCTCTCTCTCTCTGTCTCTCTCTCTGTCTGTCTCTCTGTCTCTCTCTCTGTCTGTCTGTCTGTCTGTCTGTCTCTCTGTCTTCGTCCACCTCAGCTCTGTGTGTCTCTCTGTGTGTTTTCAGTCAAATAGAAACACTGGAGCTGTTTCGCCTTTATATATCGAACAAACAGTCGCTGACTTCCTGTTTGTCGGAGGCGGGCGGACGACCTCGATGATGAAGAAGACGATGATGATGATGATGATGATGATGATGATGATGATGATGATGATGATGATGATGATGATGTGACCTTTCTCAGCTGGACTGTAGACGGACTCTCTGACCTTCATCTCCTGCAGTGAGTCTAAACACTGTGACAGTTCTGGAGGCGTTTCACTTTGTTTTTAAAACTCACCACCACTGAAGAAGAAAAACACTCTGTTCCAGGTAGAAGAAGAGCAGAGCGTCACGGTCAAACCTCCAGGAACCATGGCAACAGGGTCTCCATCAGGGTCTCCATCAGGGTCTACATCAGGGTCTCCATCAGGGTCTCCATCAGGGTCTCCATCAGGGTCTCCATCAGGGTCTCCATCGGGGTCTCCATCAGGGTCTCCATCAGGGTCTCCATCGGGGTCTCCATCAGGGTCTCCATCAGGGTCTCCATCAGGGTCTCCATCAGGGTCTCCATCGGGGTCTCCATCAGGGTCTCCATCAGGGTCTCCATTGGGGTCTCCATCAGGGTCTCCATCAGGGTCTCCATCAGGGTCTCCATCAGGGTCTCCATCAGGGTCTCCATCGGGGTCTACATCAGGGTCTCCATCGGGGTCTCCATCAGGGTCTCCATCAGGGTCTCCATCGGGGTCTCCATCGGGGTCTCCATCAGGGTCTCCATCGGGGTTTCCATTAGGGTCTCCATCAGGGTCTCCATTGGGGTCTACATCAGGGTCTCCATCAGGGTCTCCATTGGGGTCTCCATCAGGGTCTCCATCAGGGTCTCCATCAGGGTCTCCATCAGGGTCTCCATTGGGGTCTCCATCAGGGTCTCCATCAGGGTCTCCATCAGGGTCTCCATCAGGGTCTCCATCGGGATCTCCATCAGGGTCTCCATCAGGGTCTCCATCAGGGTCTCCATCAGGGTCTCCATCGGGGTCTCCATCGGGGTCTCCATCAGGGTCTCCATCGGGGTCTCCATCGGGGTCTCCATCAGGGTCTCCATCAGGATCTCCATCAGGGTCTCCATCGGGGTCTCCATTGGGGTCTCCATCAGGGTCTCCATCAGGGTCTCCATCAGGGTCTCCATCTGGGTCTCCATCGGGGTCTCCATCGGGGTCTCCATCAGGGTCTCCATCGGGGTCTACATCAGGGTCTCCATCAGGGTCTCCATCGGGGTCTACATCAGGGTCTCCATCAGGGTCTCCATCAGGGTCTACATCAGGGTCTCCATCGGGGTCTCCATCGGGGTCTCCATCAGGGTCTCCATCAGGGTCTCCATCAGGGTCTCCATCAGGATCTCCATCAGGGTCTCCATCGGGGTCTCCATCAGGGTCTCCATCAGGGTCTCCATCAGGGTCTCCATCAGGGTCTCCATCAGGGTCTCCATCGGGGTCTCCATCAGGGTCTCCATCGGGGTCTCCATCAGGGTCTCCATCAGGGTCTCCATCGGGGTCTCCATCAGGGTCTCCATCGGGGTCTCCATCAGGGTCTCCATCAGGGTCTCCATCGGGGTCTCCATCAGGGTCTCCATCAGGGTCTCCATCAGGGTCTCCATCAGGGTCTCCATCAGGGTCTCCATCGGGGTCTCCATCAGGGTCTCCATCAGGGTCTCCATCAGGGTCTCCATCGGGGTCTCCATCAGGGTCTCCATCAGGGTCTCCATCAGGGTCTCCATCAGGGTCTCCATCAGGGTCTCCATCAGGGTCTCCATCAGGGTGACCGACATGTTTCAACATGTTTGGGGTCTTCAGTAGTTTCACTTAAAAACTAAATTTGAACTCTCATTAACTGTGAGAACTGATTGATTGATTGGTTGATTGATTAATTGATATTTATTTCTACTCCCAGCAGAAAACGGCCTCCATAAATGTGAGCAGAAGAAATTTGAATAATTATAATATTAAATATTTAAAATAACACGTCACAATTTAAATTCAGGATAGTTTCATGTTTTATAAACTGAAGACGTGTCGATGTTTTTCTTTTCTCCTCTGAAGCAGAAATAAATAAATGAAATGAAATCAAATAAAAGCCTGAAGCGTCTCGACAGTCTGAGGTTTGTTTAAAGGTCGATGTGTTCCAACGCTGCAGGGAGCAACTGCTTTTAGTCTCACTGCACACACACATATATATATATATATATATATATATATATATATATATATATATATATATATATTTATGTTATCCATTAACAACAACCCTTAAAATCTTATTAAAATATCTTAATCACGTCTTCATTTATTAATTACATTTTAAAGCTGCAGTATGCGAGATCGGCGCAAATATGATTTAAAAAAGTTATTTTTATTAAACGGCCGCTATATGGTGACAGTAGTACATGAAACAGGTAACCTGAGTTAAATCCTGTTCCTCTGTGTCCTACTGTGTCCTCCGGTGCTCCTAACGGCATCTGAAGGATTTCACTTACCGGAGGAAAACAAGGTCCGCTGCCCAGCTGCAGTCTATGAGAGCCGGCTGTCAATCACTCTGAACTCCGACCAAACGGTCAAACTAGGCAGCGCTGATCAGATATGAATCAATATTCTGTTACTGTAATGACTATTTCTCTCCTCAGATGTTCTCAGAATCATCTTGTAGTTACTGTTTAGCTGTAAAATGAGAGTTTGTGACGCGGCCGCCATTGTAAAATCTGTTGAAGGAAGCCAAGTTCTGGTCACATGACCGGAGCACAGCCAATAGGAACGCTCTCTCTCTCTCTGAAATGACCTGTGATTGGTCAAAATCTGCCGGCACGGGCTAGATTTCTCTAAAGCCTGAAAACAGAAACATGATGAGGAGCAGAAGTCTAGTTTTCTCTCAGAACACTTGAATTACAATATGCTAAAAGGTTATTATGGGATGTTTGCCAAATTATGCCAAAAAATTGTTGCCTACTGCAGCTTTAAGGTAAAACATGAAGAGATTCAGGTCCTTCCTTTATTTTGAAAAGCGGAAGCGGAAGCGGTGAGTCCTGCTGTCGGTACCTTGACGTCACCGGTATATTACCGTCAGTCCGCAGCTCGTGCGGATCACCGGCTCCGTGCAGAGATGGCGGGAAGAGACCGAGTCGTTCACCTGCTCAGACAGCTCGAGCGCGCCGCGTAAGTTTTGATGCACGTGCACCACACCTGTGATTTAAAGCTGATTTAAAGCTGAAGTTAACTGAAGTTAACTGAGTGTCGGACAGAATACACGGTGACACCCTGTGGTGACGTCAGAGGCTGGTTGTTGTTCTGTGAGAGATCAGCTGGAGATCAGCTCGAGCTCTGTTTAAACACTACATGGATCATCTGAGTGTTGTTCAACATTTAGAGCAGTTGTGAAAAGTTGAGAAAATGTCTGTCTACATTTTTATCTGTAGACCACATGTCTAGACCTGCAGCTTAGACCAGGTCTAGACCTGCAGCTTAGACCAGGTCTGGACCTGCACCTTAGACCAGGTCTGGACCCAACTAGACTAGTAGAACCTGATTGACATGGAGATCCTAAAGACTGTTTCAGAGTTGTGACATCTGTTTTCTATTCTGTTCTTTATTCTTTTATTTGAAAAATGAAAAAGAGGGATCTCTCCAGACCACATGAGACCAGGTCTAGATCTAAAACTGCTGTACTTAGACCTGTTAATCCTGGATTAGATTCTTAGACCCCATTTCAGATTTGTGAAAACCTAAAAAATGTGATTTGCTGTTGTTTTAACCACATGAGACCACATGAGACCACATGAGACCAGGTCTAGATCCAAAACTGTTAATATTGAGCAGTCAGACCTGGTCTAGAAGGATTTAGACCCAGGTTCACTTTTGTCAAGATTTTATTTATTTGTGAAAATACACAAAAAATAAGTGATTTCTGTGATTTTATTCTATTTGTGAAGCCCAAAAAAAAGCAGTTTTTTACAACAGAGACCACATGAGACCACGTGAGACCACCTGAGATCACATGAGACCACATGAGACCACATGAGACCACGTGAGACCACGTGAGACCACGTGAGACCACATGAGACCACAACCTGGTCTCCCAGGTGAAAACATGAGGTCCTATGTCCTTTCCTCAGCACTTGTCCTTGACCTGGATAGATAACATCATGAGGTGAAGGAGAGACTGAGGAGAGAGTCGACGGCTTTAAATCAACTTTATTTATAACGTGAAGTCGGTGCTGAACCGGTCCAGTCAGGATCCCAGGTCCAGAACAGAACCACCTCCTAAAGGATGTTTTCACGTCATATATATACGTATATACATAGACATACTGTATAGACAGAAATATATACATAGACATGTATAAAAGAAGAAGAAATAACTATAATAATTAGTTGTGTGTGTTTCACATAGAGGATGAATGATTTAAAATCTGTTATGAGAATCCTTGTTTTTACAGCCATCAGGCGTTGCCGTGACGACGAGTTGTTAAAGTTTATTTAATTCACAGAGTGTTGTCAGGTTAGTGTTGCTGTGTCAGAGGAGGAACATTTTAAAAAGGTTCCTTTTATTCCCAGATGTTCAGGAGTTCTTCTGCAGACTGTAGATTCTAACAGTTCTCTAAACGTGCAGAGTTCTGAATGAAGTTCTGAATGAAGTTCTGCTCTGTGTGACCCGCTCTGTGTGACCCGCTCTGTGTGACCCGCTCCGTGTGACCCGCTCTGTGTGACCCGCTCTGTGTGACCCGCTCTGTTTGACCCGCTCTGTGTGACCCGCTCTGTGTGACCCGCTCTGTTTGACCCGCTCTGTTTGACCCGCTCTGTGTGACCCGCTCTGTGTGACCCGCTCCGTGTGACCCGCTCTGTGTGAGCCGCTCTGTGTGACCCGCTCTGTGTGACCCGCTCCGTGTGACCCGCTCTGTGTTTCTGTGTGAACAGGTGCAGATGTCCCGCTCACTCCAACACCTTCCACCAAGGTAACCTGATGACCTCCAATCATCAATCTGTAACTGCTGCTGCTCAACTTCACTGTTATTCATTCACTGGCTGAGAACCTTTAGTCAGCAGAGGGGGGGGGGGGGGGGGGGGTCTGTGATCAGGCAGGAATCACTACCAGGATCAATAATGGATCTGTAGTAGATCATTAAGTAAGGGATAATGTACAGCTAGCGGGTCATTGTAGTGAAAGAATCCCCTTCAGGGCGATGCTGCATCGCCCTGAAGGGGATTCTTTCACTACAATGACCCGCTAGCTGTACATTATCCCGCTTATTACACGGCTACTTACTGAAGAAATCAATATTTTGACGCAAAAACGGTCCGCCAGAGTCCGACATCAGAGCTGCGCCCATAGCAACGGTCTGTTCTACATAGCAACGGTCTGTTCTACATAGCAACGGTCTGTTCTACATAGCAACGGTCTGTTATACATAGCAACGGTCTGTTATACATAGCAACGGTCTGTTCTACATAGCAACGGTCTGTTCTACATAGCAACGGTCTGTTATACATAGCAACGGTCTGTTCTACATAGCAACGGTCTGTTATACATAGCAACGGTCTGTTCTACATAGCAACGGTCTGTTCTACATAGCAACGGTCTGTTCTACATAGCAACGGTCTGTTCTACATAGCAATGGTCTGTTCTACATAGCAACGGTCTGTTATACATAGCAACGGTCTGTTCTACATAGCAACGGTCTGTTATACAGAATAACAGACCGCAGAACGCCGTGATTGACCAATCAGAATCGAGTATTCAACACAGCCGTGTAATAAATGGATCACTAATAGATCAATAATAGATCAATAATAGATCAATAATAGATCAATAGTAGGTCACTAGTAGGTGTCAGCACACATGTGATGTCATCAGGTGATGTCATCAGGTGATGTCATTAGGTGATGTCATTAGGTGATGTCATCAGGTGATGTCATTAGGTGATGTCATCATGTGATGTCATCAGGTGATGTCATCAGGTGATGTCATCAGGTGATGTCATCAGGTGATGTCATCAGGTGATGTCATTAGGTGATGTCATCAGGTGATGTCATTAGGTGATGTCATCAGGTGATGTCATCAGGTGATGTCATTAGGTGATGTCATCAGGTGATGTCATCATGTGATGTCATCAGGTGATGTCATCATGTGATGTCATCAGGTGATGTCATCAGGTGATGTCATCAGGTGATGTCATCATGTGATGTCATTAGGTGATGTCATTAGGTGATGTCATCAGGTGATGTCATCAGGTGATGTCATCAGGTGATGTCATTAGGTGATGTCATCAGGTGATGTCATTAGGTGATGTCATCATGTGATGTCATCAGGTGATGTCATTAGGTGATGTCATCAGGTGATGTCATCAGGTGATGTCATTAGGTGATGTCATCAGGTGATGTCATTAGGTGATGTCATCAGGTGATGTCATCAGGTGATGTCATTAGGTGATGTCATCAGGTGATGTCATCACATGATGTCATCAGGTGATGTCATCATGTGATGTCATCAGGTGATGTCATTAGGTGATGTCATCAGGTGATGTCATTAGGTGATGTCATCAGGTGATGTCATCAGGTGATGTCATCAGGTGATGTCATTAGGTGATGTCATCAGGTGATGTCATTAGGTGATGTCATTAGGTGATGTCATCAGGTGATGTCATTAGGTGATGTCATTAGGTGATGTCATCAGGTGATGTCATTAGGTGATGTCATTAGGTGATGTCATCAGGTGATGTCATCAGGTGATGTCATCAGGTGATGTCATTAGGTGATGTCATTAGGTGATGTCATCAGGTGATGTCATCAGGTGATGTCATCAGGTGTTTCTCCTGCAGGTGCTGGATCTGCTTCCTGCTCCGTCCGTGAGACCGACTACGCCTTCG